>BMAW01101596.1:0-17318 GCA_019974015.1 Nephila pilipes | reverse complement strand
GATAAACATCTTAATGTTTTGGGCTAAATTTCTAAGCAATCTGATTCTATTGAATCAAGTAAAATTACTTAGTATACAAAACAATCAATGTTCCTAACAATCGGTATATTCTGACATTTTGTTAAAATCAGAATTGATCATTGATTAATTTTACGGATGAAGAGATAATTAATTATATATAAAGGATTAATTTCCTTTCTAAAATTCAAAACTTAGTCATTTCCTCTTTTTCACAGTTTGATAAAAACAATCTATTTCCAATCAGTTAACTTATGTTATTGACTATGCTAAATTTTATACACACGAGGAAAAGTATTTTTTTCTTTAATTCATCCGAAAATTGAATTTTTTTCCATTTTCAAGTTCTTGGCTCTAACTGGAAAACTTTTTAAAGGAAAATTAAACTGCATTTATTGTTGCTCAAATAAATCAAATGAATGAACTTAAAATTCTATGCATTGTTGTAATATTTATTTAAAGCTTATTTTTTGCATAAATCCCATGATGTACCAAGTTATATGTAAAACAATTCCTGTCGAATAATTGCGCCAAGTCAGAAAATGTCGCCAAACAATGATGAATTAGTGGTAACTGGTGTAAGAATTCGATTAAAATTTCGCCCTTTAATGTTAAAATCGATTTTACACATTACTACTCCGAACTACTTTATATTTCTTGACCGATCTTTCACCTATCTAACCCCGGCGTGAAGCACCAATAGTCCTTGTGAGTGGTCCAAGAGTAACAATGTAAAGTAAGAGTACGTAAAACAATCAAATATTGCGTTGCTTTTAAATGCTACATTAAACGTCGACCGATCCATTAATGCAGCAATTATAAAAAGTAAATAATCGTACATTTATTACTATTTTGGGACAGTTCAGTTTTTCTGTTTTGACTTGAAAGGAACGAAGTTTTCAAGAAAATTGCATACACATTTAAACTGTACTTTTGATTATCGAATTAAATTTTGGTCCTAACATGGTTTCTGAAATAGAAAATTTATGCATCCTCGATAAAAATTAAAATATAAAAGATCACTCATAAAAACTATCAAAATATATTCCATAAAATGAGTGTAGAGATGCCTTTCGCATGCTAAGCGAGCGCTATACCATCTTAACTGCATCCCCGCACACAACAGGTTTAGGCACAACGACAATTAAGGTAGATCTCGTCTTCAGTTGAAGTATGAGAAAAAGTTCTCGAAGTATTTTTAGAATACTCAGTGTGTAGCAGGAGAAACCAACTGCTTCTTAATGCTATTTTCATCAAGCAATGACCTTTTTAGTCTTAAAAATATCTCAGTATTATAATATATTTGTGACACTAACACCAAGCATCCATTGATCCAACAGTTTTATGACCGACAAGTCGAGCCAAATTTCCTCGGTATGAAATGTCATAAACCCGTATATTGTCCGGGTGCTACAAAATAGTCCCACTGTATCCTATGCATGTCGTAAGAGGTGACTAAAATGTGTACCAAGCGGCTGGGGTATAGCCAGACACCTTGCCCCTTGGGATTATATGAGGGGACCTCGGGGACTTACCTTAAGTAGGTACTGGCATTACGGACCCGTGTAATGATCGGTAATGACAGAATAGTCCCACTGTAGCTCATGCATGTCGTAAGAGGCGACTAAAATGGGTACCCAGCGTCTGGGGGTATAGCCGGGCACCCTGCCCCTTGGGATTATATCAGGGGACCTCAGGGACTTGTCTTCAGGTAAGTACGGGCATCAAGACCCCGAGGCACGTTAATGATCTTTTTCTTTCCCATGGGGTTTACTGTCTTTGGTAAACACGGGTGACGCACTCCCGGGATACCCTAGCGATCCTTCTCTATTTTCAACCACTTTTTATCTTTTTTTTCAACTTCACGTCTAGACCACAGTTTATTCTTGTTTGGTGCAGCATAGCCATATCTGGCTCTTGCGCCAATAAACTTTACATTCACTCACTCACTGGCATCACGACCCTGAGGCACCCTAGTGATCTTTTTCTCTCCTATGGGGTTTACTGTCTTTTGCAAACATGGGTGATGCTCCCCCCGGGTTACACTAGCGACCACCCTTGTCTACCTTCAATTTTTTCACGCGTCTAGACCACAGTTAAATCTTGTTTGACGCAACTTCGCCACATCTGGCTCTTACGCAAATAACCTTCACATTCACTCGGTTACATATTTTTTCGCGCAGCATGCCTACATCTGGCTCTTACCCCATTAAACTCCGCAATCACTCCCTCACATTTCGCATTCCAATTCCTCCAAAAATCTACGATAGTCCAGTAGTCATGGTCACTAGTTAACTGTCTGATATTTTTGTCGAGCTATGAGTTAGAGTCCCGTCGCCACAGAAAACTCACCGCGTAGCGGCGCTGATGCATGTTAAATCTGTAGAGGCATCAAGCCCTCCTGTGACGTTTCATGGTGTGGACGTTTAGAGAGAAGTGCCAACTTAAGGTGTCGTCCTCGTCGCTTAACCAAGATTCAAATTATGAGGACCATCACTAATAGACCTCATATTCCTTCCAAAGATGATGTGCGTTAACAACCTCTTGTTGAAATGAAGTAGGAATTTGGAGAGAATGGGTTGATTACTCAGGCTACGTCACCGTCATCTGAGCTGGTGGTGTAGACAGAGTTCAAATAGCGAGATCACTCACCAATACTTCTAAGTATAACGTTAATAAACATTGAATAGACTACAATAAATTTTTAGTGAGATCTGGACTCGAACATGAAACATAGACGTCAATGCTCTCAAGTTGGATATGGTTGCCTCAGGACTTTTCCTCCTTTACGGGTTCGATCATTGGCCACCAAAGACCCGCCGTGTAGCCGGGGCTGATGCACGTTAAATCTGTTGGGGTCCAAAGTCTTCCCGTTGGCGTAGAGTGGATGTTAGGAGAGGAAAGTTCCAGCTCAGGTGTCGTCCTCGTCACTTGACCGTGGTTCAAAATTACGAGGTTCGTCGCCAATAGCCCTCGTGTTGCTTCTAGTGCGACGTTAATAAGAAACTAATCTAGATTAAACTAAAATTTTTCCTCCTTTAGGGTAAGTACAGGTATCCTGACATCGACACCCTAGTAATCCTTTTCTTTCCATGGAGTTTGCAATATCTGGTAAACAAGGGTAACGCTCCACATGGGATATCCTAGCTATCCTTCTCTATTTGTGACTCTTTTCAACTTGGTTTTACCTTCCCTTTTTCTAAAGTGCAGAGGGGCCGCGGTAGCCTAGTGGTCAAGGTCCTAGACTAGCGGCTGGCGGTTTTCGTTCAGTCGTGGGTTCGATCCTTGGCCGCCAAAGACCCGCCGTGTAGCCGGGGCTGATGCACGTTAAATTCCAAAGTCCTCCCGTTGGCGTGGTGTGGATGTTAGGAGAGGGGGGTGCCAGCTCAGGTGTCGTCCTCGTCACTTGACCGTGGTTCAAAATTACGAGGTCCGTCGCCAATAGCCCTCGTGTTGCTTCTAGTGCGACGTTAATAAAAATTAAACTAAAAAAAAAAATCTTAAGTGCAGAACAAATGCATTTTTCAGCATAGCATAGCCAGATTTGGCTCTTGTGTGGTAAACATGAACTTTCACTCCGGATTCGAACACACCACTCGGCTAAAACGATGCCTGAAAAACCACTGGAGGATTGTGGAATTACGAGTATACCAATGTGACTACAAATTTACATTCCGTACTCGTCATATTACTAAATCCATGATCCTCTGTTGGGATCTATTGAGAAAATAAATGTTCCAAAACTGCAATAAAATAAATGGAGGCGCCGGGTATCGATCCCGGTACCTCTCGCATGCTAAGCGAGCGCTCTACCATCTGAGCTACGCCCCCTGCCAATTGCTCTTTCCATTTCCAATAACGCGTGAATCGCTTCAACCAGATCCAGTATAAAATAAGGTCAGTAAAAATGTTCCCTGGGGAAATCAAAACTAGTCATAGGCGTGGCATTTAAAACATGTTGCGATCGAACGAATTCTAGTGAGAAGAAAACGTTTGAAGAAATTTCGTTTCTTCTAGGTTGACCAAGGATCATTACAGTCTCAAAAAAAATTGTAATACATACACCTCGTGGTTTATTGGTTGGATACATGTACTCATGTCATAGGATAGAACATGACATATACTTGACGCACAGCATGCGATTTTTAGTTGGATCCTCTCAGGCTGCCCGTGAGAGAAGACCCGTGTGGTGACCGGGTATGACAGAATAGTCCCAGTCTAGCTCATGCATGTCGTAAAAGGAGACTAAAATAGGAACCCAGCGTCTGGGGTTATAACCGGGCGCCCTACTCCTGGGGATTATATCAGGGGACCTCAGGGACTTACCTCCTTCTGGTAAGTATGGGCATCATGAACCCGAGGCACCCCAAAGATCTTCTTTCCTACGGGGTTTTCTGTCTTTGGCAAACACGGTGACGCAACCCTGGGCTACCCTAGCGATCCATCTCTATTTTCGATCCCCCTTCTTGTCAACCAATTTTTGTCTTTTTTTCCAATTTTTCACGTCTAGACCACAGTTAAATCTTGTTTGGTGCAATATCGTCTCATCTGGCTCTTGACCCGTGTGGTGACCGGAAATGACAGAATAGTCCCACTGTAGCTCATGCATGCCGTAAGAGGCGACTAAAATAGGTACCCAGCGTCTGGGGATTATATCAGGGGACCTCAAGGATTTACCTCCTTCTGATAAGTACGGGCGTCATGACCCCGAGGCGCCCTAGTGATCTTTCTTTCCCATGGGGTTTGGGGGCCGCGGCAGCCTAGTGGTCAAAGTCGTGGACTAGCGGCCGGGGGTTATCGTTCAGTCGCGGGTTCGATCCTTGGCCGCCAAAGACCCGCCGTGTAGCCGGGGCTGATGCACGTTAAATCTTTTTGGAGCCCAAAGTCCTCCCGTTGGTGTGGTGTGGATGTTAGGAGAGGGGGTGCCAGCTCAGGTGTCGTCCTCGTCACTTGACCGTGGTTCAAAATTACGAGGTCCGTCGCCAATAGCCCTCGTGTTGCTTCTAGTGCGACGTTAATAAAAACTAAACTAAACTTCCCATGGGGTTTACTGTCTTTGGTAAACACGGGAAACGCGCGTCCGGGAATCCCTAGCAATCCATCTCTATTTTCGACCCTCCTTGTCAACCAATTTGTCTTTTCTTCCTTTTTTTTCACGTCTAGACCACAGTTAAATCTTTTTTTGGCGCAACATAGCCATATCTGGCTCTTGCGCCAATAAACTTTACTTTCTCACTTGACACTTCTTGTCGACCAATCCTTTTTCATTGTTTCAACGTCTTGAAAATAGATTTACCTTGTTTAGCACAGTATGGCCACATCTGGCTCTTGTGCCAATGAACTTCACTTTCACTCACTCATTTGGCTCTTGCGCCAATAATCTTCACATTCACTCTATCGGCTATTGGAAGTCAGTTGTATGAGTATACGATGTTTTACACTTCTACTGAGAAAGAGTGCATATAGCCCTTACAGACTCTTGAATTCAAAACTTTGCCAAGAAATAATATTAAGTCAACAATTTATGCGATTGGACACAGTCTATAATTAGATAGATCTCAACAATGCTTCAAAATCTTTGAGGAAGTTCACTCTTCTGTATTAAGAAATAAGACAGTGGCGGCGTGCAAAGCTTATAATTAAATTTACACCTTCATAGAAACTAAGCGACTTGAAGATTGAGAACTTGGGGGACTTGCCTTCCTTAGGTTGGCTCGGGCATCATGATCCAGAGGCACCCTAGTGGTCTTTTTCTTTATCATGGGGTTTTGGCGCAGTATAGCCACACTGGCCAATGAACTTCACTCACACTGAAGATGGAGAAATGAAGAGATATTGACACTGAAGATGGAGAAATGAAGAGATATTGATGGAGGAAGAGAAAGTGCGATTTTGATCTTAAAATATCGGACTGCTTTGAGAACTAGCACAAGCGCCTGAAGTTCTAAATGATGTGGCGATGGATGCATTCAAACTGGAGTGTCCGCTCGATAATTTTTCTTTCTTTTTTTTTTTTTTTTTTGTAAAAACTTGATAAAAATGCGTAATGTAGATATAGAATAAAGATTCACAACATTACTACTTCTCCAGTATATAGGGTCTATTCAACTACATAATTTAGACACTAAGAATGTATTTTTTCATTTTATCACAAATAACCGTGAATTTTCTTCATTCCTAAAACTTAAGGTACATTTTCATGATATAGAAAATTTTAATGCCAAAAAAAAAAAAAGCGGTTGTTTCTCAGTAGGTTTTTATTTTATAGTTCAATTTATTTTATAGTTTTCAGTAGAACGAAAGATGTGTGTTATAAGCTTAAACCTGTCATTATAAACATTTGCGGCCATTGTCCGTACGTTGAAGGTTAAATAAATATCTGGAGCAGAGTTAAGAGACTGCTAAGATTTCGCTCTTGAACCATAAACCGAGCAACTGAAGCTCATTCGTTGACACTAATAACGTAGTCGTAAGTTTTCAGATATTTAACGAATATCTAGAAATACTTCTGAAAGTTAGAAATGAGGGAAAGCTACAACATTCCCTCCTTTCGCCCGTTTGAAAACATTTTATTCTATCCAATTAAAATCAATACTTAAGTTTTACGTGAGCTCCATAAGATTAACATTACGTCGGGTGGAGTCTTAATCTTGTGCTGTCCTTTCCAAACTTCTAAATGCAATATTCGCTTAATCAACAAGTGGAGCAGAAACACGCAACTATGTAGTCGTATATATGTATGTGCGAATGTATGTCTAATGTTTCCTCACCAAGAAAGAGAGAAAAAAATCTCTCTTTATGAAAAGGAGGATCTTTGAAAACATTTTGACCGTGGATCAAAATTACGAGGTCCGTCGCCAATAGCCCTCGTGTTGCTTCTTGTGCGACGTTTCTAAATACTAAAACTAAAGTATGTATTTTTATACAGAACCGGATTTTTAGATCATATTTAAGATTATAAGCCTTTTACAATATTTTGCAATTTTTTTCTTATTCAAAGACATTTATCTCATTTTTTTAAAATTTGATTTAAAAATCATGGGCTATTGCCAAGAAATGTTTGTTGCAGCATAGCCAGTTTTGACTCTCAAGCCATAAACTCATAATAATAATCACAAGTCATTCATAAATCAATTGAAACCATTGAAAGTGATTATTCCCAGCTACATGGATCCGCACGACACATTACGACAACACTTAGAAAAAAATTGGAGGCGCCGGGTATCGATCCCGGTACCTCTCGCATGCTAAGCGAGCGCTCTACCATCTGAGCTACGCCCCCTGACACATTGCTATTTTTCGCGACAAACCAAACCTGAAACCTTTTAAAAGCATTTTCCTCAAAATTAGGTCGAAGAAAGTGACTAGCGTCTCTTTCGCAACTGGTACCCTATGGAGTGGACTAGTCTATTAAAAATCGCAGGGGAGATGAATTTTGGGTGCCGATTGCGACCAAATCGCATCGGAGTTTGTTGACGGTGGATTCCGGGGTGCCTGTCATGATGGGTTCTTGTTGACGGTGGATTCCGGGGTGCCTGTCATGATGGGTTCTTGTTGACGGTGCTCGAGTCGACGCTGAGCGGTGGTAGATTTTTGGTGACGGTGCTCAATTTGAAGCCGTAATAAGTGTCGGAGCGAATTCTCAATTGTATGAAGGGGGTGCAATTTTAATTCCAGTTCACAGACGTTCAGATTTTCTTCACTTATTGCCTAAGAATTCGTTGTTTCACCGAAAATTTAATCAGTTATTATTTTTTAAGATCAAATTTTTTCTGCTGGACTTAAGAATAATCAACATTACTTTATTTGTATTAATAAATTATTTCTAATTTTTTTTAATTCTATTATCTAAATAAATTTCTATTAACTAATTTATTTCTAACACTTTTAATTTATCTGTTTCCGATTGTTTACATGAACAAATAGTGATCAGTTCTTATTTTAATAATAAAATGAAAAAATTTCTGTTCTGGTTTAATTAAGATTAATTATTTTTAATTTGGACATGTGATATTCCAAATTGAACAGAATTCTTCTTTTAACTAGGAGGCGTCTGTGATAAATCTTTACCTTAATAAAGGAACATCGATACAGATATTACAAAAAAACTAGTGAGTAACATTTTCAAATGCTTACATACTGTTGTGGATGCTAAAGGATATCCTATTAATTACTGAAGTAAGGAAGTATTGTAATATTTATTTAAAAGTTATGCTGTTTTTAATTTTTTAAACCTTGGAACACTAGCATGTTTATATACATTTAATCACAAAAGTATGAACTTAATGCATGTATGTATGCAAAATGGGGAAATCCCCATCATAGTTTATTTGCTTTTTTAAAAAACATTGGCCTTTTACACCATATTTGAATTTTTAACCTTTGACCGTTTTTATCCCCTTGTGTTTGTCTCATTTTTTAAAAATAATATAATTTTTAATGGATTTTAACTAATATTTGGCACAGCATGGCTTGCTTTGTCTCTTGCACCATAAAATCCAACAGTCACTCATGCAGTCAAAAAGTTCAAATTTTTAAAATAAATATAAGATATATATCTATTTGGAGAATATACCGTACTGATTGCGAATTACACTTCAAGAAAATGGGAAATGAACTTAACCTTAATTTACGCTACAATTTTAAAGATCATTTTCTTATCTGCCAGTAAAAACTTACTCCACAAAAGTATGCATGCAATTTGAAAATTTAAAGCTTGCTAGTAATTTAAAAGTCTAGATACACTTCTTTATGGTTGTGTGTTACGGATAGTTTTGAAGATTTTTCTGCAATTTCCTCTATGTTAGACGCTAAATAATTACATAATTTAATAATGGCTCCAAGAGGAAAGAACCTATTACAAGATCTTTAATTATAAAACTGCACAAAGAGAGTAAGTCTCAACGGGAAATCTCTAAGATCATCAGGAAAAGTCCTGCTATTCTTTTATATACACCATTCAAAAATTTACAAAGAACAACTCTATCACTAGGAATTACGTTAAAATTGTGCATTTAAAAAGTCATGTATTACTAGCGATACCTAAAATTTACATAGGCAAATTTTCGCATATTACTAGTGATACATACAACTCGCGTGGTGAGTTCTAGTTCATGAAGTGAGATAAATGGGCCATAGATGAAAAAACCAAACCAGTTGGCATGCAGCCTTTTCTTTAAATTATTAGTTCAATATTATTGGAATAATTTTGTATTTAAAATATATAAGTAAGATAAAAATTACCAATTGGCATTAATATTTTGAATTATAATGGGCAGTTTCATTGGAAATGCATTATACAATCCATTTCGTTAGTAGTCATCCATACATCCGGCCGAAGTCCTCATTAAACACAATCAGACTCACGTGAAAGGTCGAGCAATATTTTGTTTCTCGAGAACTTTAAGATCATGTTTCGATCTTGTAGAGTCCCGTCTCCTGGAAACGAAAATCATCCCCACATTAGATGTTGTACATAGCAGGTATCATTTTCTTTCGCATTTGGAGTACTCAGTAAGTAATAGCTGAGATTATTAATTCAGCTACACACCCAGAAGAAAGGATTATGTTCCTTGATTTTAGTATAAGGGACACCAATTACTTTTCCCTTAAAATTTCAGGAGAGAAATTACATCAAAGATTTACAAAATCTTCGATTAGAATATCGTGTGTGAGGCCATGGCCATTTAACTACTTTTTCTAGCAAAAGACTTACACTCAAAACAATGTCATATTTATATAGAAAATGTCTTTGCAACAAGCACTTCATACCAATAGTTCAAATTAATTACAATTAATATAAATATCACTCCCTAGGTATCCTGTCATTTAAAGCAACCTACTGTAAACCATTAGCCGAAAAGGTAATCTTCAATAAAATTTTAAATAATTATAACTTGTTAATAAAAAGCATTAAGTTAAAAATTGGTTTTTTATTTAAGTTAGCCAAAATTTGGAGAATCTCACCCACACACTCATAACTTTAATGCCATTAAATGTTTAACAATTCTTCCCAAAACATCATTTATTGCATTTAAGAAAGAAAATTAAGATTGTTTCAAGAAATAACATATCTCATTACTTTAGAAAATTTGGTCAATTTACTTATATTTACAATTAGTTTATCTGTAATATTTTTGCGCATGAAGAATTATTGGGTGAATATCAATTAGTTTATTCCAAATTATTTCAAAGAATTTTAAAATAATTCAAGAGAAAAGTGAGTGAGTGAATGTAAAGTTTATTGGCGCAAGAGCCAGATATGGCTATGCTACGTCAAACGAGATTAAACTGTGGACTAGACGTGAAGATGAAAAAAGGTAAAAGTGGTTGACAAGAAGGAGGGTCGAAAAAAGAGAAGGATCGCTAGGGTATCCCGGGATTCAAGAGAGAAGATTTGCGCTGTAAAATTTTTAAAAATTGGTTCTGAATAATTGTGTGTGAATGGAAATGAACATTTGCTTATGACGGCATAAGGATAAACATTTTTAAGCATGAAATGCAAAAAATTATGTACAATTTTTCATGTTAAATTCATTATGCAAAATAAATTAGTTCTATTAAGATTATCCAATCAAATTCTTCGAAAAGTTAAAAATAACTTCAGAAAAAATACGGTTTCTTATAAAAAATATTCAACCGACAATGATTGTGTAAAAGTTCATTGTTATACCCCATTATTGGTTTCTTGTCTGTTCTTTGCATTTGTTATGTTATTAGCTTCATAGTCAAGAAGGCAGCTGCTGAAGGTATTGTATTACATTCTTTAAAAATTCGATATAAAAACCAACGTTTTTATATGGTGGCAAAGTTTATTAGAGAAAATTATTGAAATATTAGTTAATACTGTTAGTTATTTTATCTTTAAAATTTACTTAAAAAGAGACATTTGTGAGCGTATTAAAAAATTCATAATATAAAATCAAAACATGCATTTGAAAGTTTGTAAGTCATTCTATTAAAAAAAAAAAATGGGAACCAGAATTCAGAAAAAATTATTGTGATAAGACATGGCGCCTAATATTGGAAACTTTCTTTCTTGCGAATGATTACTGACTAAAAGTCAGCAACCCTTACTATCTCGGAGATTGTAAAGGGGAGATAGTATCTCCCCTTTGTGAGTACAAAAGGTTTACGATAACCTCATGCTGCGTGGGGAGTGCCCGGTGCTCCCAGAGGGGGAAAGAAATTTTTCCCTGAATCCTAAAAGCGCCTCGAGGAAAGAATATTTTGACTTATTAAAATTATTGAAATATGAGTTAAAACTTGTCGCAAACGAATAAATATTGCATTGTTAGGCGAGTACGAACGATTCCCGAAATTTCAAAGCTCTAGCTTGATGGGAAGTTGGTTAAATTAACGATCGAAAATTTGATGACACACACACACACACACACACACCAAGTGAAATTCAGAAAAACGTTGTAAAAAGGAAATACTTTTATTTTACATGAAATCTCTTTTTGAAATTCCTGTTGCTTCTCGCATTACAAGTTTGCTATTTTTTCATTATTTTTTAATTGAAGGCAATTTTTCAATGTTATTCTTAAAGAAAGGATATTAATTTTTTTTAAATCTTTGAGATATTAAAATAAAGAGCTTTTGATGAAATCTTATTTGTAACTTATTTTCACAATATCACATGTGATTTCCTAAGATCTGAAATACATTAAAGCGCTGAACAAAGAGGATAGCGAGTCAGTCTGTTATGTGAAAGCCCCATAGCTTCTTTTAAACTTGTTTGAATAATAAGAAAAACCTACAATGTGACACCTTGAAGCACTCAAAATCAAACAAGTATATCAGTAGAAGGAAAAGGCCAGAAAATAACCATGAATAGGAAATCACATGTGATATTGCACATAAAATTTACAAACACAAGTGTTCTAGGGTTAAAGAAAGAACAACTAATAGGAAATATTTCCAAGTGGGTAATTTTAATTCTTTTTAAAGTTACAGCAGAGTAGTGTTTTATTTAAATCTGTAAGAGTATGAACACTTTTAGAAGCCTTTTTGAGATAATAAATTGGTTAGGTATATAAATGTTTATAATATTGGTTAGGTATTTAAAAGTTCCTTGAGCTATCATGAATATAAAAAATTTAATATTAACTATTAGCTGGATAAAGCAATAGATTTAAATTTATGTTGGAAGATTTTATTTCTGGTCCCAAGAATATACATTTAATGAGGTTTATTATTATTATTTTCTTACAAACTTCTCTTTGGCTGCAACCTTGCATTTCAAATATGACCAAAGAGCAGTCTAAGTTCTTTGTAGAAAATCTCAATTTATTTACGATAATTTTCAGTGCATATTTTGTCATATTTGCTGTTTATTTGAAGAAAAGTATTTTATTAGTTTGAGTTCTATTTAAGCCGGGACACATTGACATTTCAATCTTGTGGAATATTTATTGGTTAAAGTTCTTGGATGTTTTGTATCCATGTTATTCTTAATGATATTTATAAAATTACTTCATTCAATCATAGCTTATTGGTGAAGTTAAAAACTACTTTCATAAAGACAATGACAAGAGTTAATTGTACTATAAAGTTTATTTATAAACAACTTCACATAAATTATACATAATAAATTTAATCCAATAAAAGAATACTGTAAGTGGATCACAGGTGATATGCTATAAAAAGTAGTAGTGAAGTTTAATGTACATAAAACACAGTGAAAAAAAATTGTCTGGGTAAAATATACATAAAATACACTTCTGCATTCACTCAGAAGTTATATGTATAAATATAAAACTTATAAACTACACATATATAAAAGCAAGAAGATATATACATTCAATATATAAATACAAAAAGACCATAAATGAACTTTCTTTAAAAGGATTAAATAATGAGTTATTTTCCATTCCAGAATAAAATAATCACCATCTTTGATGTAAAACCAAGAAAAATATTCTGGATTAATATTTTTCTTTTAAATAGTGTATAAACATGAATCATTTCAAAACATTTAACTTTACCAAACTGTAGTTTTCTTCATAAAGAGGTAGCCAAAGGATTCAGCAGGAAAAAGCACAGTAATATACATTATTCCACAAAATGTTTATATAGCCTTAAACCCACAACTCTTTATAAAATAAAAATAAATTACATAATAGTTTAAACTATAACTTTTAAATATGTTATTTATACACATGCTAGTTGTTCATTCATGTTTGTTGATGTATTACCCTTTATTTACAAATGCTTGGAAAGAAGTATTTGGGGATGAAACCAAGCATGTACTGCATGGCTGGCATGTGCTGTACGACTGGTGTTCTAACAGTAACAATAAAGTTGTGAAATACAAACAAGAAATTTGTGTTGAACTGAAAAAGATTTTAGTGGAAACTGATGAAACAATTTACTAAGTTGATGAACAATTTGATTGAAAATTACAAATAAAAGGAATCTAGTTTTGATACTTATTTCCTGTGTAATTATGCAAATAGAACAGAAAAATTGACTACTTGACATAAAAAAAAAATTGGGTATTGACACAGTCATGAAACTGGAAGCATTAGCACTATCAAATAAAATGTAAAGAATCTGATGAAGAGGATGGATAAAACAATTTCCAAGAAATTGTTTCCTATAATTAGCACTGAAAGGGCAAATTAATGCCTCTAGTTGCTCTAATTTGAAAGTGTGAAAGCATTTTCCCATACGACATTGAAGAAGTGAATGAAAGATGTAGGTGCACAAAATATTTGCATTCATTCCTTTTTCATGTAATGGCGTGAAATGTGTTATAGTTAAACACATTCATTTTATCCACAAAAAGGGCAGTTTTGGTCAAACATCTATGGAAACAATAGAAGATTTGGAACACTCATATCATAATTTTGTAGATGTAATTTGTAATGAAAAGCAGGAAATAGGAGAAGAAATTGTACTCACCTTGCATAATGTTTCATAAGATATGTTTACTGAATTATGCACTGACTGTATGGAAAAATGTCGAAAGACACTTAAAAGCCTGTACGCAAACCAGAAAACAGTGACTGCTTTTTTCCACACATTGAAGAAAATTTCCAATCAAGTTTGGACTAGTAACAATCATTCTTGTTTTTGATGTTTCTGTACATCTGTTTGGCAACTTCTGTTTTGCTTAGAAAGTTTTCTTTTTTTTATGACAAATCTTCTTTGTTGCTCTATGCTTTTATTTGATGGAGCACAGGCCACTTTTCGTTGAGCTACTGGTAAACCTGAAAGGTTTGTCATGCTTCCAGAACTATTTACTCTTCTTTCTAGAGCTATCAGAGTTCTTTGAATTTCACACACCTCATCAACAGATTTAACATTTCTTAAGCCTCTTTCTAAATTTTTCATTACTGTCAATGTATTGTGGATTGCTGAATCTAGTGAAACATTATGCAAAGTGGGTACAATTGCGTCCTTTTCTATTTCATGCTTTTCATTATAATTTTCATCTACAACAAGATTATGATTGGAGTGTTCCAAGTCTTCTCTTCTTGTTTCCACTGATATTTCACCTACACTGCTCTCTTTATGGATAAAGTGAATGTGTTTGCAAATAATGAATCTCACACAATAATCCACACAACTACACGAGAAGGAATGAATGCAAATATTGCATTCCTCACACCTTATTGTGCATTGACAAGTTTTATCCCCTTCTTCAATGTCATATGTGAAAATAGATTCCCCTTGAGTTTTTGTTACAATGTGTTTTTTAACACATTGAATATACCCATATTCACTCCCCATTTCTAAACTTGTTTTGTGACGCTTTCGAATTAGAGCAACTCGAGGTGTTAATTTCCCCCTTTCGATGCTGATTATCCTTGATAACAATTTCTTGGCAATGGCTTTTAAAATTAAAGAAATAGTTTTATCCATTCTTTTCATAACTGTCCCTCCAGCTTCTTCGTATTTTATTTGACGATGCCAGCGCTCCAATTTCATGTTTGTATTTACGCCTGCCTTTTTTTTATAACAAGAAGCCCATTTTTTTGTTCTGTTGATGTAATTACTCTGGAAATATGCAACAAAACTGGATTCTTTTGCTTCATAAGTTTCAATAAAACTGCTAATCAATTTGTGGAAGCTTGTTTCATCTGTTTCAGCTAAAATTTTTTTTAGTTTAATACGAATTTCTTCTTTGTATTGTACTACTTTGCTATTGATGTTCAAATTCCAGTTTCACATCACATGCCAGGCACACAATAAATGTTTCGTTTCATCTCCAAACACTTCTCTCCAAGCATTTGGAAACGAGTTTGTGTCATCACTTAATAAAAAATTCGTTTTGAAACTGGGTACTTTTTTCTTGATTGCACCAAAAAAAGGTACCAAAATTTCAGTTGCAACCCTTGAAGAAAAAAGTATTGCAACCGGCATCCCTTGATGATTTTCATCGTGCACCATTAATGTTGTCATTTGGAAGCCATATTGATTAGTTCCATGAGTGGAATCAATCATCACACATTGCTTGCCGTACAGTTCAAGAAGTTTTTCTTGAGCATCATTCATGATTGCCAACATGAATTCCTCTGTTCCGATTTTTTTGTATCCATTCATTTCATCCCCAACTGGTTTGAATATTAATACTGGATCATGTGGACTATCCTGCATATTTTTTACCATTAATGTAACTGAAGTTGCATCATCTGAATGCAAAACACCCGTTTTTCCAATTTTATAATCTCTGCATATATTGTGAAGATCTTTACGTGTAGTTAGCCCAAATCGTTGGCCGGGTGAGTATGCTTCTCTGGTTTCATCTAATATCTTTGCCATTGGAATACCTTGTTCAAGAGATGATGCTAGAGCCGATCTTTCATCTTTCGTCAAATGAAGTTTTCCTGGTTCCATATCATGTCCTACGTGGACAGACTGATACTGTACAGTTATTTCTGTGACTCCATCTATTGAACGACGTGAAACAGTCATCATAGCTGGACAAGCAAAACCACATTTCACTGAACCCAAGGCTTTTGCATGTCGAATTCTATTTGATGTAGGATTTGAAACTCCGCTACGATGACAAATGTAATATGTGAGTTTTAATCCAGCTTCTTTTTCACAAGTGTTTCTTATTTTAAAAGATGACACACTCTCAACCTGAATTTTTTCTTTCCATTGCAGAAAATCCTCTTCAGAATAAAAATTTTCGTGAGCAAACTTCAATTCAACATTGTGCACATTCTGCAAATGTTCATTCAGATTTACAGTCAACCTGAATTTTTCACCGCACATTCCACAAATTAATTTGTTAGAGATCGGTTGACTTTCTTCAGGATGAAATTTTCTAGTGTGTTTGTACAAACTTTTTTTCGCTCCAAAAGTTACCCCACAAGTATTACACACTGATCGCTCTTTTGGCCCTGAAAAGGGCCGTTTGTTTTCCGATTTTTCAGTAGACATTTTTCGCACGTGACAAATTTAAGCCTAACGTTCAAGGATGTAGAACTCACGTTCGGATTCGACGTCTGATACGACAATGAATTGAACTGAGCGCTTTCAATGGGATCCCAAACTGCGCATGCGCGCCATCGTGAAATGGTCCAACCTACGCTTTTTAATAGACTCTTCCATCCCATAGGGTACCTGTTTTCAAAGAGACGCTAGTAAGGAGAAAGTACAAACGGGTGTTGCGGAACAGATTTAAAATACTCCGTGGTCGAAAATGCACTTGGAATGAAGAGAGTATGCGACGCCGTTATCCGCGACGAAGGATCCTTTTTTACCGAGGAATCAATTAAAAAAGGTTCTTATTTTACAGGATTTTTGCAAAAGAAATCGCTCTTTGTAACTTTCGCATGTTATTCTTTTAGTCGTATTGTGTCATGGGGTCAAAACTTTTTCTCTCTCATTTTAGTTTGAATAAGATCTTTAAAAAATGTTTCTTAAAAAATAAAATTGCACCATCATTTGGGTACCTTCAGTCCCTTCTTCCATAAAAAAAAAAAAAACTTTATCAGATGTTTTTACAAGCTTTTATTTAACCCTAAGAGGGTATCGCGGATGAAAAATCCTCCCATGTAAATTGTTATTCTAATATTATTAAAAAAATCGAATTACTGGAAACAGTGTATTTATGGCGTCAGTAGGGATACCGATATCATAAGAAAAAAGTTAACTTTTGTTACATACTTCATTAACTGCACAACAAAAGAAACTGAACTGAAGGGGTCTTCATCCAAGTTATTGTATGCGTATGTTTTTTTTTTTTTTTTTAATTTGTGAAGATTTAATTTGTTAAGTACCGAGTTATATATATATAATTTTTGTTTCTAGTTGAGAATAATATAAGTTGAGAGGTAAGG
>BMAW01101594.1:27320-41143 GCA_019974015.1 Nephila pilipes | reverse complement strand
TTGTGTGTGTACAAAAATTGTAAGTAAACTATATTTAAAAATATCAAAATATAAATTGAACTGGAACCGGATAACAACCAGATAAAATAACAACCGGAAGAATAAAATTCTCTTAATTATAATAAGATTATAAGAATAATGATGGAAAATAGACAATAAATAAAGGAAAATCTATATAAAAAAAAATATGAAAAGGATTTTTTGAAAATCAGTAACAACTAACTAAAAAAAGACACAAAACAAGGATGTAAAACAATAAAAACAGTTGTCACAGATTTTGTACTGTGATATTATAAATTACACATAATACTGTATATTACATATAACATGATTTTTAACATACATGTGATATTATATACGAGTATTACACATAAAATATTACATACTGTGATATATATATATATATAATAACAATATTTAGTATTTTATGTTTAACTTATTATGATTCATATACATGTTAAAATTATGTCTATTTAACATTAATAATTTTACATATAATTATATTATGTGTGTGTGTTTTAAATTTCCTTACTTTTTGAAAATAAAATGTACTTGTGGGGATATAAATATGTTAAAATATAGTAAGAATAGAATACAGAAAATTGGAAAAAATTCTGAACAGTTAAGTTTAATTTCAATTAAGTCATAAGGAAATTTTGAAATATTATTGAATGGTATTAAAAAATTTACTGAATATCCGAACTGCGAATACTGCTTACAATGTTCTTATTAGATCAGCATCTCGGAATGCAGATTTACTTACTTAAATATATTTAAAAATTTCGTAGCAGTTAAAAGTTCAAATATAATTAAAAGTTTCATAGCTATATAAAAAAAACCCGAACACATTTCAAAGCTATATAAAAATTGAACATTTAATCAATTTTACAATGTTTTTGTAGCGTCTATTATAATTAATTATTATTTATCGCTGCCTAGGTCCATGGAGTATAGATCATGTGTATGTGTACTTCTTGTTGCCTCCGTAAACAGTTTCATCTCCCTTAAGGGTTGATTGTTCTTTTTGAGAATTGGTTACATAATAAAAGTGGGTCACCCTCAAAATGCTAGTATTTATTCATTTTTGTTTTTAAAAATACATATGTTTGCATGGAGGAAATAAATTTCAGATAAAAATGCAAACACAACTTAACTTTTGATAATGATGATTCAATACCAAGTGGTGAGTACAGAATTTTTTTTAAAAATAAGCAATTTTTCTTTTGTCATACAATTAATGAGTGATGTGGAAGAGAAATACTTTAATTGCCATTTTAAATGAAAATTAATGACTTGGACTGTAATGGTATCCTTTTTCCCCTCTCGTCTGTCACAAATTCTATAATCTATCAAAGAATGCTCGAACTGGAATAAGATGCGAGTACCTCTCGCAATTTCTAAAACAGAGTTGAGTCCTAATATCATCAAATCTGCTATACATGCCAGAATATCTCCGCTCATATCACACTAACATTCTTCTTATTATCATACCCTTAATTATTTTAAATCACTTCTCTGTCACTTTTATGTGACTTGATTGTATTTATTCCCTTCAATTCCTAAGTTTACTTAATTTGTATCACTTTCCATTTGATTGAGAAGAAGCTTGAAACTTCAGAAATAATTATTCAAATCAGTATAAAATCAGAAAGAAACCTCAGATGTTAGTTGAAGAGAAATAAATCACGAAAAGCTCTTATTACAAAATGAAATTAAATGTGTCTATTTGGCCAACAATAGTACTAAAATATTATGCAGGATAAGGATTTGAAATTTTGATAGGTTAGAAATATTCGCAAAACAAAAAAATTGGAAAAACAAAATATTTTGAGCTTTAAAATATTATTAAAACTATGTTTCTATATAAGGGACTTCTAAGACCATTAAAAAAATATGATATGCATACTTCAAAAGAAAGTTCAAAATTCATCGTGCACTACAAAACAAGAAGGGATTCCCAAAATTAGGGTTGTCTTATAAGAGAGATACAAAAAAATTATATTGAAATTTATATAAATTAAAGCCAATATTATGTGAAATAAATGACACCCCAACGTATTTATAATTAGCGAAATCCTCAATTCATAATCGAAGGTAAATAGCTCCTCTCATAGAAGTATATCCTCACTTTCATTGTTGAGCAATTCGTCATATGGGTCCCATTCTATACCTAACGAGTCGATTTTCGCTTCGTCATGATATTTCCATAACAAATCGTCTTCAGTGCCATTCATAGCATTAGAAATTCGACACTTTTTGAAAGATTTGTTAGAGATACATATGAGTTTGTGATTCGGCATGTGCTTAAATAGAAATGCTGCCAGATGTAAGGAAACGAACTTGTGAGGCTGATTGATTGTATATTTACATCGCACTTATAACCAACACGAGGGATATTGGCGACGGATTTTGTAATTTTGAAATTCAGTCAGGTGACGAGGACAGCACTTAAGCCCGCTCCAAATTTGCACATCACGTCGATGGGAGGACTACGAGCCTCGACAAATTTAATGATTATCAGTCCTGATGCATGGTGAGTTTTTAATAGCATCAGGACTTGAATCCACGACTCGAAGAAACAACGCCAGCCTCGGGAGTGTATAGACAAGGTTTCCAGATTCAAAAAAATAATAAAATATGTTCCAAATAATCGTTGATCTAAACTAAAGTTATTGGCCTTTGATCATTTTGGGGGTCGTCTTATAGGACAGATATATGCTAGAGCTTTAAGACTTTGACAAAAATTTATACCTCGTCTTATCTGAAGATCGTCTTATCTACGGAAACAAACGGCAAATGTTTTCATTCTCAAGACTGAAAAAAAATATTTATATAAGATAAAAGCAAATCTGCTGTGATTATTGTTTGTATCTGCATAAATTACGATGTCTGAGAAATCGATATAGTTTTATAGGGGATTAGGAAATTAAACATCTGACAACTGAATTTCTGCATAAAAATAGCTTGAAAACAGCGGGTTTTTCTGCAAATTATAAATTTTTTAACACTGGATAATGAAAATATGCATTTTTAACAAAAGATTCTTGCATATAGGCTTAAGACTGCGAAAAATCGGTGTATATTCTGTGAAAAATCGGTGTACGCTATTTTAGCCCGTGTCTCGGCGACGGAAAACGAAATGACGCCAAAAAGCACGATAGATGCACTGAATTGGCAACCATCGTAACAATGCAATTCTCTTAAATGTAAATATCTGATTCTTTCCCTTTAAAAAACACGCTGATGAACTATATTCTTTTATAAAGAAGTATTTAATAGAATTATCAAACGAGGTATTTCCACGGCGAGTGTCACTTAAGTGATTAAAACCCCTCCTCTTACTCCCCTCCCTCCAATATCACAGAGATTTTCTATAGACTCTCAGACTCTCAACAAAGCAAAAATAGAATTAGGAAAAGATGGTAAAACACATAATATTTTATTTTTAAGAGGGAAGCGAATGCACTAAATAGGCAAACTAAATATTTAATTAATATGAAAAACAAATCATGGAAAACTTTACTTGGAAGTCTAAATCCTGAGGATAACTCTATATCCTATTCAAAGAAAATGGTAACACTACAAAGTCAACAAACATTCCACCTTTGAGTGGTCCAAATGGAATAATCTTCACTGATTTTGAAAAAGTGGATGTTTTCAAAGATATATTGGAAGTTACTTTCCAGGAGAATGTTGAATCTTAAAAAACAATTTAAATGACAGGGTAGAGAGGAAAGTTTCAAATTTTTTCGCTCAAGAGAATTCTCAGGCCTCTTCAGCTTCATTTTGTGACAGGTAATTTAGTAAACTATTTACATGTAATACACTTTTTTTACTTATTCGCTGGGAGTAATAAGCTTCGGAGGCCTTGATATATCGTATAAAAGAATAGCAAACTGCTTATTTAAATTGCAATGAATTATCTTCGTTATGATTAAGAGACAGAGAGTACAGCAATAATAATCAACCAAAAATCTGTATCCATTTTATCCACACTTTGAATAAGCATTGCTTAACCAACCATGTATTATAATGAAGAATGTTACTGAACTGGTGAATTCTGTGATGTTGTGACGTTTACTTATCTGGTGAATAGTGTGACGTGGGGTATTCACAGTTTTCTCATCACTAACCTCGGGGAGTTTATAATAATTTGAATTGCATGAAATTACAATTTTCTAACAACCAAAACGTGATGCGATTATGAAAGTTAGATGAAGAGGGATATGCTGGGAGTTGAATTAGAAGTAGTGATATATAAGTGAAATAGAATTGAAAGGTAAGAGATAATGACAAACTGATAGTTAGTAGTAAATTGGATTGAAGCATCGCAATTAGTCTTTTGGGCGGGAGAGACTGTTAGTTTAAAGTACGAATCGTCTGTTAATGAGTCTAAGTTGAACCAAAAAGGGTAATTTGGTAAGCTTAGATTTTATTACTAGATCATAATTTAAGATTTACGATTAAAGGGGGATTCGAGAGCGGGTAACCTTATCTTTTATTTTGTGATTGATAAAGCAATTTGTCTTGCTCTTATGTATCTTCATTTGGAGTCCAGTTATTCCTGACTATTTAATTGGACTAAAACATTGCGGTTTAATTAAATAATGAAACATGGACGTTACAACTTTTGTCGCAGAGTACACGAATCAAAATAAAATGTCTTAACATTATTAATTTTTATTTTATATTCACGACATAAAGAATACTTGGTAATAAACTGGAAATTCTTTAAGAAGTGAATAAAATTAGCTGTAAATGACAATTCTTTAAGACATAAATATAAATTCTTTAAATCTTAATTATTTAATGTTTAGTTCGAACGTTTTAACGAATTACTGATAATAGAAAGAGTCAGTAAATTTGTACTCACAAAACGTAACTACTAATTACATTTTTGCTTTTGCCTTTTCTTCATTCTACATTTATAAGGAGGCCATATTTTAGGGGTCAAAGTAAGTCTCAGTCAAAAACATATTTGTGTCCTTCACAGTCCCGTGGATAAGCAGCGAAAACAAATTATCAGTTTAACTACAGATTATTGAATTCTAGAATGAATAAATTGATATTATCGGTATTTTATAAACAACACACACACACATACAGACAAACTTGCTGATAACATACATGCACATTTTAATAAGGTCTCTTAAGTCATTGGGTCAAAATCAGAAGAGGATCGATTATCAAGTTCGAAAAATGATTCTAACAAAAATAATTCTTTTGGAATATGTGTAACACATTTATAAGATATTGTACAAAAACGAATATAAAAACAAACTTATCAAAGCAATTCGACATCATTCGATTGAAATAGCTATACTTATTTTTTTTTTAAATATATTTTTAAGAAAATTCTGTGCAAAATTTTGTAGAACTTTTTAAATAATTAGTCAGTTTTTTTTTTTAAAAAAATGAATACTAGATAATTTAATGGTTTTTAAATAATGAGATTTGATACACTGAAACTATGAGGGATGATGGTATGTACCTCGAAAAGATTTTTTCGAAATTCATTTTAGGTATATTTTTAATTCAACACTGAAGCGATTTTTTGATATATTATAATTTACTGCAAGATCTCACAGTATATTTCCAGTATTGTAATTCTTACACCATCTGAGAGTTCCGATTTTCTTAAGGCTGATACGACGTTCAAACTAACTAGCCAATTTTTGCCGAATTTACGAATAAAGCGCTGAAAAGCCTCCATTTCACTTTTTTTAAAAAAAATTATATCGTTCCATCTAGAGATATATCGGCTTAAACAACACAGTATTCCTATGGAGCACGGAATGAACATTTGACTCTCTTTTGAAAAAAGAAAAGGGGGAAATAACAATTCGTGGGTTTTATACAAAATTTCCATTGCACTATTAATGTTATATTTTTATGCCCTTCGCTAAGAAAGATTATAACTCTGGAACATATTACATCACATGACGACACGATCTATTTTTGCTTCCAACAATTTTTATTTTTTATACGCCTTTTGGGATATCGGTATATTTATTCATTTTTTAGTTCTCTGTAGTTGAATCCCGATTCTTTTCAATTGAAGCAACCCCTCCATCGATCAAAATTTTTTTTAATATAAAGATTACACTTTGTCTTACGCTTTTCTTACCAGTTACGCACTTGTAACCCACCCACCCCTAAAAGAAGTCTGAATATGTCACGAGGTGTCGCCCTCGTCACTTGTTCGCGTATAAAAAGTTTTTGGTCGGTCGTCAATAGCTCTCCTGTTGCTTCTAAATGCCACATTGATAATCAATCAATCAAATCTAATAGAAAAACTTTTTATATTGAATGTAAGTTAATGTTGTTGAGGCCCATACGCTTGTTTATTATATATACTAGAATTTAAAAGCATTGAACAAATACGAAGTATTTCATTTTAAGTAATTGGAAATTATGCTTGTTTTGAACACATTGACAATGTTAATCAATTTTATTCAAACAGGGAGAAAATAAAAGAATACTTTTGTCTTAATGACAGTCAAATCAAAATGCGATAAAATTGTTGGGATATGTTGCAATCTGAAAAATGAGTATGTCTTATTCTTTCACTTTAGATAAGTTCACTTTTAAATAAAATAGATCTAACCATGTAATAGTTGACCATGGACCAACCATATCCTATTGGACCACTAGGGAGATACTATAATTTCGCATTGTCCCATTCCAAGCTTATAATATATATATATATATATATATATATATATATATATATATATATATATATATATATATATATATATATATATATATATATATATATATATATATATAATTTTTGATAATCTCTAATCACTTTTGAGATATGATCAACTTTGCAGCAAAAAGATCAAGCCCTAGCAAAGAATCCTTTTTCCCCTAATGGTATTCTTGTGTCTGTATAATTTTTGTAAGTGCTTGGAAATCTTTACAGAAGGACCACCGAAAGATAATCTTTCTCATTAAAATAAAAGTTCCGAAATAAGATATCAAATATTTGTAGCTCAGAACAAATAATTAGTTAGCGTTCCATCAGCCACTTGTTCTTATCGAAAATCAAATACAGAGTTGATATTTAACTACGGAAACTAAAGATTTTACAAAGATAAACTGCTCGAACAATATCTTTTTTAGAAATAATATTTTTCTCCGTTGTTATACAGGTTTTTAGCACCACTTAAGTCAACGAGTACTTCACCATGCGTTTTCGTAGCCTAATAGAAGCTGGATGTTGGTACCTACGGATTTCATTAGTGAATAGAAATAGATCAATAGAAAGATAATGTGCGTAGAGTAAATGAAACACATTGTCCTCCATTGAAACACACCCACAAAATTATACCTTTCGGAATAGGAGGGAACAATTTTGCTGTAAACTATAAGATTGTCTTCTCTTTCTCTCTCTCTCTCTCTCTCTCACACACACACACACACATACACATTCTCTATCTATCTATCTCGTTTATTATTAAAGAATAAAATTAATTCTCGGAACAGAATTTTTCAGACAGAAAATTTTTCCAATAATAATTATCCTGTTCCGACTTCAATGATAAATAGATAACTGCATATTTAAATACATTACTCATTTTTATTTGAATCAGCTCTCTTCTTCTTTTATAATGTTTTTTCCATTACCAACATTTCACTGTCAAATTGATTTAAAAGTTAACATGTTAAAGAGGAAATGTTTATTGATAGATTCTATGCATATTGATTGTGTGTTCATTACATTAAAATCTACTGTCTCTCTGAGGTACGCTATAATAAAGGTTCGTACGCTAACCAATCTCTTGTCGGACCTGATTTGCTTTTGCAGGTTTCAATTTCTTTGTAAAATTAATCTGCTTTGAATCAAAACTTACAAGCAAAACTGTTACGCAAAATATTTCATTTTTATGACGCATTTTAATATATTACATAATAAGGATAGAATTTCTCAAATATATTTGCGCAAAATTATGTGGCCGCGGTAGCTTAGTGGACATGGTCTTTGACTCGCGGTTGGCATTTCGTCGTGTCGTGGGTTCGAACCCTGATCCACTAAAACCCGTCGTATAGCGGGATAGATGCACATTAAATCTCTAAGTTCTACCTCTGGAGGAAATTTGATGAGAAAGGTGCCAGATTAGAAGTCGTCCACGTCACTTGACCGAGGTTCAAAATTACGAGGTCCATCGCCAATAGCCCTCGTGTCATTTCTGAGTGCGCGACAAATATAAAAACAATCAAACCTAAATTTTAAAAATACATAATGATAAATGGATATACAGCCATACCTCGGCTCACGAACTTAATTCATTCCGAGAATTGGGTTGCAAACCAAAATGTTTGAAGTAATTTTTTCCCAATCAGTTAACAAAACAGAATAGATCTGTTCAAGCCCCAGAATCAAATTATATTTACCTTGCTTTTTTATGAGTTTAGTTACATTTTGACAGGTGCTATGAATGCGGAAATATTACCGTAGCATATGGATTGATTGTTTCACTGGAACATTTAAGCCTCACAGCTTTTAATCTCCGTACCTTTTTCCGTATCTTTTCAGCTGTGCAACATGACTTTGGGCTTTACTTTGCCCAGAATTTAAGTTATAATTCTCATTGCTTACATTTTTAAAAATTAAAATTTGCAGGACATTTCAATCTAAGACAAGACTAGTTAACTCATGGCTTTAAGCAAACATCAAGCTTTCACTATCTGCGGCTGAGTTGCTTTATTTCATAGTTTTAACCAGGATGCTATTGCCAGCTTACTGCTACAGAGATGAGTGGGTGATTATCAGAAAATTTAAGCAAACTAGGCAATTGGGCTGCAGAGTATCGGACAGGAAAGTTGATTTAGGAAAATTTTCGGTGAATGAAAATTTCTGTTCAAAGTGCAAGCATGAGAGGTCGCTCTCTGATTGGCTTGCAGATCTCCTCCTATTGGAAGAGATTCCTGACTGTGTTATTTAAACAAATTTGTAGTTGAGTTTTCATCATGGAATTAAGAATTCAGAAAAATCCGTCAGGGAATAATTTAGTGAGAGATTCTCCGGCTGCACCTCACAATAATCGGTCAGCACTGCTGGAGGAAGAAATTGAGAAGAGAGATTATCATGAGCACGTAAGCATTAGAAGTAACTTTCATAAGATTACTAAGTGACGTTGTAATTCCCGGATCCAGTATCATTGTGATGATACGAAGAGAAACATTCTAATCGATATTTGTAGAGAAGGTTGGGTTATCCAACCATTAATTGCAATTGATATACATCCTCTTCCTATTATATCGTGTTTTGCATTGAACAGTTCCCATTTGGTGTCATCGGTTGTCTCGAGTTGCGATGCGGATCTCGTTGACACTTCCGCCGTAGCCGAGATATCATTAATTATGATTTATATGCAGTTGTCTTTGCTAGACACTCAGAGTCAAGTGTTTTGCTGCGGGGCGTGGGCAACCAGTAGTTCTAGGCTGTGTTGCCCTCTACTGTTCAAGTCTTGGGTCACCCCGTCGGCGTTGTTGTTTTCGATCCCGTGAAGGGGGAGAGAGTTAACCTTGGTGTGCCGGCGGAGTTTCGAACCCTGGATCACTGGATCTAAAGAAAAGTTGAGAGGATGCTTTTTGTTACGCTCTTATCAGCTAGTCTAAAATAGACGTCCCAGTCGGGCTAGTTATGAAGGCCTTTTAACTTCTGAAATTATTATTGCAGAGTGTTGAAGAATGCCCCCACAAATTCAAACCAGGCAGTAACTCAACTTTAGTTTATTGGGATATCAAAGTAATGAAAACATAAGGTATTTATAATAGAGCCTGTGAGTTTAATTCTTACTCGCGTCTGAATCTAAAGACTAGGTATTATAACTAGGTATTTAAATGATATTGACCAATCAGTTCCAAGTCCTCAGTAGAAATTTAAATGAGGGGCCGACACACTGACCCTTTGCAAATCCTAATTATCTTTGGGATTGCATATATATTCCCTCAGCATAGACCAGATTCCGATGTCTTCGTTGACAACTTTTGCTCACTCTCTCTACCACCAACCACAGTATCAAATCTTTCGTTACTTATAAATGAATCTCCTCCATCCTGCTTATAAATATCATCCCTAATCTACCACTAAATTTCATTCCCTCATCTGCAGCTATAGTCATAAAAATATTCAAGTATAGTAAAATGGCTATTCGCTACTAAATGAGACTACTTATAACGCCATCTAGGGAAAATCCGGGGAGATAGTGTTCCTATCTCGAAAATGGTACAAGATAGGGGAAAGTGAACTACATAAAGTTGTCAAGCATCATCAATTTAGCAAGAAAAAGCATCTGATGGACATTAATGCATAGAAAAGAACGCATAAAGTGCGTGATTATTTGATCACGATTTTCTGCACTATATCGTGACGAAGTGATCTTAGAAAGAGAAAAAAAACAATTAGTTATCATAAGTCATTACAAGATACTTTTATTTTCGTCGTTCAAACTTCTTTCTGTCAGCTACAATGCACATAGGGACCTTTCTTGAGCTTCCGTTGCACATGTGTTAACGTAGGAAGTGACTCATTGGTAATTACAAGCATCTGTAATGTGCCGCTTACTGTCATTTTGATTAGATCTAGTTTGTAAGAGTTTGTATCGCTTCTATTCCAGGCTTTCTTCTTTTCAGTGGTGATGAGTCTTTAGTGACATAATACCTTTAGATTCAAAATTGATAAATAGTTATATGTTTAATTTCAGATACGAAGGCTCTTCCTTTGTCCATCCAATGCAATGGAGGTCGACTAGGCAACCAGTTGTGCACTTACGCCACACTCTATGGTCTCGGACATCTTAATAACCGAAGATCTGTGGTAGCCCTTCGATGTAATATCAAAAATTTGAAAAATGGATTTAAACATCTCAGTATCACACAAGCCCCATTTCTGTACTTCAGGTGGAAGCCTTGGAGTATTCTTTCTTATCTCAGGCAAATAGATTCAACCATACCACCAGACTCAAATTTCATAGATGGGTGAGTTCCGTTTTGTGTTTGTTTTAAGAAAGTAATATAGTTAAATTAATTTATTTTTTGTATGACTAATATATATTTTATGTATGACTCGTACCAGGGGCTATCTAGAAAAATTGATAAGGGGTAACAAAGTTCGCTTTTTTAAGGATATGTCTATTAACTTATTATAAATAAATATAAAAACCCAGGACACGGAAAAACTTCAGTTGAAGAGTTTAATTAAATTACAATTGTAATTTTCGAGCATGCTTCCTTGTAAATAGATCTGGAACCTTTTCAGTATCTACTTTCATGCCATACTGTTTATTCTATTCCGGAACATAATACGAATCAATAATTTCAAGCTATATTTTAAGATTTTTAGGTTTATATATATATATAGTTATAACGCGTAGCCTTTCCTTAATGAAAAAAACCTGAAATATACATGCGCGAATCTCTTATTTTTTGATGTCATTCTTCCGAAGTATTTTTTTCAGGATTTCGAATAATGGTTTACTGAATCGACCAGCGATAAGAGAAGAATATGTGTGGGAGGGAAATGCTTGAATAATTCTGCAAACATTGTGTGGGTTACATTCAATGCAGATCTGCCCAAGAATACTATTGAAGATTTTCGAGAAAAGGAGTTACACAATTTGGGATAAGATCAAACACATCAGATTCAAATGAATTAATGAAAATAAGTCAGATGTTTCCTCTTTCATCTGAAGCTATAATTTTGAACAGAACATTGAAGGCTTTACTAAATCGCATTTGCTTTAGCCGAAATGCTGTTTATGTAGTTGTTTCTTTTAGTAGTAAATACGTGTCCTGCCACACGAAACAAACACAATGCTGCTTTCAAGCGCAAAGTAATTCAGTTTGCGAAAGCAAATGGAAATCCCGCTGCAGCAAGGATGTTTAGCATTGGTGAAAGCTCCATACGTCAGAAAAGGGAGGAATCGCAGTAATTAATATACTGAACATAATTAATATGATGTGAAAGAAAAAAAATAGTTCTCTTAAAAAAAAACAAGTCACGAAATGTCTTACTTCCCCACAGTGCTTTCCAGCTGATTGGAGTGTAAAGAATTAAAATCCATTATTGTTTTTAAAAGAAAACTAATGTCGATATACAATTTGCCAAATGATGCTTTCATTAATGTTCACGAGAAAGGATGGAGAGATAAAAACGGTGCAGAATTGTGGATAAGACATATCTAACAAAAGCGTCTTGGTGCCTTAAAAAATCCAGAAAGTCTTTTAATTTGCATATATTTGTAGATCCCATCTAACAGATAATACGAAGAAATCGATGAAAGAGTATAATCCAGAAATGGCAGTTATTCCAGGCAGATTAACGCCATTATTTCGGCATTAAGATATGTGTTTCGATAAACCTTTCTAAGGGAATTTAAAACGACAGAGGAATAACATTTACAAAAAGAGGCCAGGTGTTCCATGGCAGTCTAGAAATAACGTGTGAGTGGGTAATAAAAACAAAGAATGAAATTAAATGTAAAAAAAATCATAAGTCATTTAAAAAATGTAGTGTACCTAACAATCTAGTTATATGAAACGAGAGATAATTATTTATTTAAGGTTCAGAGTAATAGTGATGATGATGATGAAGCAGAATTCGATGATGTGTCTGAAGATATAATGGAAGACAAATATTAACTTTTCATGTTATCCGATAATGAAAATTTTTAAGTTCATATGTTATGTTATTTCATTTAAATAAACGGCATGTAAATACAAACGGAAACTTAATTTCTTATGCTCATCTTTTCCTTAATTTTAAATCTATCGTTTTTATATCCAGTGTATAACGCACACCCATAAATTTCAATCTTATTATTTATTTTTTTGTATGAAAAGTGCACGTTATATTTCGAAATACAAGTATACGGTATTAAGCATACTTAGACCATTCAACCTCTCTTGAATCATAGTAGATCTTAAAAATGTCATTATTCTTTTGAAATAGTTAAAGTATATTTCAGCAGAGGTAGTTGCGATTGATAAGATACGAAAAATTCTTAAAATACTCTACATGTTACGAGACATTGTTGAAAGTTTCCATTCAACTATCATTATTTGCTGTTTGCTAGTCCAAATTTTTTTTCCACAAAAGAAATTTTCCAGAAAGGGCATCTATGCTTTAGGTTAAGTCACATTCTAGTTTTCGAGGAACATCAATAATACCTCCATTACGAAAATTAGATTTATTCTTTCTTTTATTATTCACGCTTACTTAGTTCTCAATTGAAAATAAACACCGGTAAAAAAACTAGTTTTTTAAACAGAAGTTTTCTTTCAAACTTCACACTTAGCGTAACATTACTTTTTATACCTTAAATTTTAAGTAACATTCGCCTGTCAGTTGCATTCATTTTCAGTAACATTCGCTTATTTTGAAGATGGGGCGCAATGTTACAAACATGAGTTGATGCTTCCCTGCAACGCGTCTCTTATGAAGAAAAGATGGAATTACAGAGATGTCACCAGTTAACGAAAGAGAGTTTAAGCAATTACCCCTCCACCCTTCATGGATTTGTCGACCATTTGGAAACTTGGCAAGAAACTTGGCTTAAATTTTAATTCTTAAAATAATTAGTTTTAATCAATTGATTTTTTTTAATTGTAATTAAAGTATCGTACTGCCATCTAAAACAATAATGCACAGAAAATTTCAGCTCAATTGAGAGCTTTAAAATATGAGAAAAAAGCTCTTAAAGTTTTGACCCAGACATACAATGTGAGTAGAAGAAAACTCATTAATTAAATATTAATTTAGCAATCAAATTCAAATTGAGAACTAGAAATGAACAAAATACCAGAAAGTT
>BMAW01101594.1:0-12448 GCA_019974015.1 Nephila pilipes | reverse complement strand
AGTGAAGCAACTTTTGTTATTGTGAAAAAAATGGATAAAAAGGAATTTCGCGTGTTGATAAAATATTGCTTTTTGAAGGGAAAAAATACAGTTGAAGCAAAAACTTGGCTTGATGCCGAGTTTCCGGACACTGACCCAGGAAAATCAACCTTCAAGGATTGGTATGCTAAGTTTAGACGTGGTGAAATGAGCACCGAAGACAGTGGACGCCCCAAAGAGGTTGTTACCGACGAAAACATTAAAAAAATCCACAAAACGATTTTGAATGACCGTAAATTGAAATTGAATGAAATAGCAGACACTCTAAAGATATCAACTGAACGTGTACATCATATCATTCACGAATATTTGGGTATGAGAAAGCTCTGTGCAAAGTGGGTGCCGCGCGAGCTCACTTTTCACCAAAACCAACGACGAGTTGATGATTCGGAGCAGTGTTTGAAGATGATCAAGCGTAATAAACCCGAGTTTTTGCGTCGATATGTGACAAAGGATAAAACATGGCTCCATCATTTCACTCCGAAGTCCAATCGACAGTCATCCGAGTGGACTGCACACGATGAACCCGCTCCAAAGCGTGGGGAAAACGCAGCAGTCGGCTGGCAAGGTTATGGCGTCTGTATTTTGGGATGCGCATGGAATAATTTTCATTGACTCCCTTGGAAAAGGAAGGACCCCCAACAGCGACTATTACATAGCGTTATTGGACCGTTTGAAGGACGAAATCGCCGAAAAACGGCCGCATTTGAAGAAAAAGAAAGGGCTGCTTCACCAAGACAATGCACCGTGTCACAAGTCAGTGAAAACGATGGCAAAAATCCATGAATTGGGCTTCGAATTGCTTCCTCATCCACCGTATTCTCCAGATCTGGCCCCCAGGGACTATTTCCTGTTTTCAGATCTCAAAAGAATGCTTGCTGGGAAGAAATTTTCGTCGAATGAAGAGGTGATCGCCAAATCTGAGGCCTATTTTGAAGCAAAGGACAAATCGTACTACAAAAATGGTATCGAAAAGTTGGAGGGTCGCTATAATCAGTGTATCACCCTTGAAGGGAATTATGTTGGATAAAAAAAAACTAATTTTGCCAAAAAAATTTGTTTTACTATGGTAGGCCGGGGACTTTTCAATTGACCTGTTATGCGTGCGTGTGTGCGCAAGTGACGAATTCGATGCCAGTTCAAATGCTCAAGTTAAAACCCACTGAACCTTCCACCTTTAGAGTCCTGGAAGCGACTAATCCTCCCGAAGATCATTAGATAAATCAAGAACATTTTGCTATAAATCAAGGGAGATTACATTTGATGGAATTAAATATATTTACACGGAATACAATTTAAAAAAACTGTCCTGCATTTATAACATAACGCTGGCCCAAAATTATTAGCGATCAAAAGACCCGAGAAGTCAGTCGATCTGGAACAATATGCTTCTGCTTCAAATATATTGAGCTTGTTGCAGACAGACTGACTCTGATTTATCGCATTCACTCCCTACGTCTAGTAATGCAGATGCGCTCTTTTCAGTAAGTTTGCTGGTAAGTTATACAATATTTTTCACCCAATCGCATCAGATTGCCCGTGCGCTTTTTAAAACGAGTTTTTTAATTGTTTCTGAAAAAGATTAAAAATAACTTGTGATAAAACTTGAGTGAGATATTCCTATGGTAGTAGGATATGATACGAACGACTTATGATGGAATGATCTTTAGCGCTTTTATGTACAATAAAGGTTTGATTTTTTATTCATATGACACAGTACCGCAAGCCGCGATTTGACCTGGCCTGGTCATAGGTAAAAAGCTTCGTAATTGAGAGGGATGTAAGACTTTCTCTCCCTAAAATAACTTTAGCTGACGGAGTATTCATGCATTTCAAACATTTCTCGAAATGATTGAGTCTGTCGCCTCTTTCTTCTTTTGAAATAACAATACGTAGAAAGGTTCCCAGAAACTCCTGACGCTTCTCGAAGTCCGGGTATCATTAGCATACTTCTTTTACTTTTTCTATTTTTCCTTTTTCAACTATAGTTTAAAGAATATTCTTCATTTATCTTTGAATAGCTTTCATTTCTTTTTATCCTACCTTCATTTCCAATTTCATTTCATTTTGACATGACTCTTATTTAATTCTTCTTAACGGCTTTCATTTCTTTAATTATTTCCATCAAATCCTTAAATTAATCCTCCGTTGACATTTCTTATAGTTGTCACTGGTATTCAATCCTGAGCCCCATTTCTGGTACCAAATGTTACGTGGTAGATCATCTTCCACAGTGCAAGAAAAAACCACGCAATAAAAAGCAGATTCTTTCCCAGTAAATCTAAATTTATTCTGAGACTCACACAAATACACTATATTTTCTTTTTAACTGGAAGCAATTAACACATACACTTAAAACTAAATAATAACAAAAATTCAAAGCGAGCTCAGTCACTGAACGCAGCAAATTAAATCACGTAATTCGTTAATATAAATAGTCTACTTGTAATACGAATAATCTCTACTCACACCCTCTTCCTGATACACACAGTGGCTGATATTCATATTTTTCAAAGAATGTCTTAGTTAGAAGTCTCTAAATTGGTCTAGGACTTCCTAGTTTTACAGCCAAATTTGGCGATATTTGGTGATCAAATTTTTCGTCTTGTTTATCACCATGTTATAATACTTTTAAAGCATTTAGAAAAGATGAATTCGTCAAGTGAAGGATTAATGGCTAATTATGTACATACTTCTAAAAAAAAGAAAAAAAAGAATTTAAGAAAAACTGTACTAGAAAGCCATGCGTAGGTATAAAATGGAGAGTTTACTTGTAACAAAACTCAGTGCAGAAAAAAAAAGAATCCAAAACATTTGTGTGGGTGCATATATATTCTTTGAAACGATGAAAAGAACATGAAAAGGAGCTTAAGGGAAACAATTTGGTCATAAATAAATAATAAAAAAATATATTGTTTGTAAAGGATGCAAGATGTTTAATATAATTTAGCGTGTGTACCCCTCGAACAGCTAAGACTGCTGCACTCCTGTTTCGCATGGATGCGAGGAGGTTAAGAATTCTGGGAATACTGTTTTTCTCCTGAAGAGGAGAAATACCTAAGTCTGGTACAGTAAAAAGAGACCTTGATCTCGCTGCTATGCACCGTTTGAGTACGTCTCAAATATGCTCTAGTGGAATTAATGTCAGGAAAACATGCTGACCACTCCATACGCTGTATTGTTTCAGTTTCTAGCAAGCTATCCGCACAATACGGAGATGTATATTCATTATCATCCATTAAAAGAAAGGGATCATCAATGGCTGTCACTTAAGTACGACATGAGGTCTCAGTTTCTAGTCTGCGTATCTTTGGGTCGTCAAATTGTCGTTCCGAATGATATACAGATTCGTGCTTCCACCTATACAGATTCCAGACCATGCATCAACCTACCTCGTCTATAATGTGATCTTTACCGAAGGAATGTAGAATTATTTCGAATGCTTCTTTCTCTCCATATCAAAACACGTTAGGTGTCACGTTACAAACTGAATGGGACTCGTTAGTAAACAGCCAATCATGTTGAACCTAATCTCGATGTTCAACAGTCCACCTTCTTCAGGCCACATAGTGGCTTGATATCAACGAAATATATACAGTTGGCCTACGTGCATACAGACCACCCTTAGGAAGCTATTTTGGGCTGTTTGACTTAACACTCTTCGTCCTGTTGCAAAAGTAACTATTTTTGCAGATAAGTAGCATTACCTCTTCTGTCTAGCCATTAACAGGATATATCTGTTATTAGTTGTTGTGATAGCCCTTGAACGGCTTTTCTCAGGTCGATGTTCAACATTCCTTGTTTATTAGAATGATTCCAAAGCTTTCAACTCCAACAGCATCCTCTATCTACACTTCTCAGTGTTTGTACAGATCTAAGTCTCCCTATAATACTCTAAGCCACGAATTCCAGTAAATCTGGTTGTCATGACATTTTCGAGTCATCATTTCTCAAAACAAAAGCTGAACAATTTAACTTCAAAACTGAGACAGCATTAAAAGAAACTTCAGCGAAATCACAATTTCTGCACCGATTTTTAATGTTATAGACGCATATAAAGTATCCGTTGTATCCGATGTTTAATACATGTAGAGTTTTCTCCTTCTGTTTTTTGCTACGCTTTAAATTATGGGTGTTTTATTTGACATTAGTTACAAATGTAAATATTTTTGTTAAACTATATGTTCCTCTAATTTTGATCGTATCATGAGTGCGCACATTGTAAGATCTAGTTTCGTTTGCTAGAAAGATTTCCAAAACGGGCCGAAACAATGAAGAGAACTGATCCAATGATAACAGAATAAGAATACAAAGTTAGAAAGAAAGAGATTTTCTGATTTAAAAAATATATAGCTGAAATAAGATGCATTAAGGCACATTCTATCCTTTGGTTCGTTGATTCAGACAATGAAAACAGATTCCGATCGCAAATAGATGTCTAAAGATTACATTATTTACTTAAAATTGAGTGCGGAAAGAATTATGTGTTTCACTGTTAATAATCTAGGAAATTGTATAGACTGTAAAAAACAAGGATTAGCCAGACTTTTCTCAAAATAATGTAACAAAAAACGAACCTGTACAAGAAGCAGCTGTACAAGTTACTATAAGCCGATTAGTATAACTTCTAATGAGACAATTCTCAGCATTATCTGAAACATTACCCTTCGATGTTATATGAATTTTAGCCATTCAAGTTAAATTCTGTATCAACACCTGATAGATGTTAATTATTCGATTCATCTATGGTGATAAAAAATGTGAAAATATACAACTTTATTTGATGTACAGCTTAAAATAAATTTGATAATTAAAGGAGACAGAATATATCACTTTCTTTTCTATTAATAGCGAGTTTTTTCCCTATGTTTTTGAAGTATGATTTCAACTGTTTTTTTTATTCTAAATCGATCTTTTTTTGAAAAAAGAATGGAATTCTTGTATTGTAATCAAATTTATAAATATATCACACACAGCATGCAAAAGGAAAACAAAAGGCTTTCGATTTGCAAAAATTGTGCCTCTTTGATGAATTGACAATAATTAAAAAAAATTGTTTTGAACGTGTTATCTATTATACGATTGATAAATAATTTCCTCATAGAGATAGCTTTTATAAAATAAGAAAAAATATGTAATAGGAATCACGCAAAGACAACAAATTCATACCCAGCAAATTTCTTTTATCAATTCATCAATTCCCACAGAAAAAATGGCTTTGAAATTTTCTTAATTTAATCAAAACATTTTCAAGTATACTTCTTGACATCGAAAAATTCTTTTGTGACTTGAATGAAGGCAGAAATGATATAGATACATTAAATAGTTTTTGCTTAATTTGATGAATATTGGAAACTTCCCATGAAGTATAAGTACATTCAACGAAAATGCTTACAACTAACCCAAATCATGATCTTTAAATTTTCCTCTATGACGGAGTCTTCAGCATTATACAAACTGTTACTCCCTCTTACTTAATTCCTCCTTCATTTGATCTTAGAATGCAGTTCTGGATAAAGTTTGGTCAAATATAAGGAACGTCTTCATTTTAAATTAGATAAATCATTCAAACACGCAGAAAACAGCGCACAGTTTTGTTCAAACTCATCAGTGTTATCGATACAAAAACTTTAAATGATTGATTGTTTATTTATGTCATATTTGGAAGCAACACGATGGCTATCGGTGACGCCCCTCATCGTTCTGAGCCCTTATCAAAAAACGAGGCCGACACCTGAGTTAATGTCTCCCTCTCCAAAATTCCACACCACACTAAAGGGAGAATTTGCAGCCTCGACAGATTTAATGTATATCAATGGGTCTCAGGTGGCATCAGGACTTTAAGCCAGGAAATTTACGGTACATGCGGTGACCAATTGTTCGATATGACCAGCCAGCTTCATGAACCCGACTATACGATTACGTTCGAAATCGTCCAATTGGCTAAAAGATGATAATATCATTATTGGTTATGTCTGCGGGGAACTGCAACACTGAAAACGAGAAAAAATTAACTCATTTGCAGTTGTTAACTGTTTCATATAAGGCTAGTAGAAATGTACGCTAGGACCGAATTAACATTCATTGGCCTTGAAGAAAATTTAATCATATTTATACTTAGTGGAAAGGAAATGGCAGGCAACATTTTAAAATAATCGGGTTATTTTTATGGATACTTCAGTTACTTTTCTTTTCTTTTTTTCTTTTTGCTTAAGAGTGTGTTTTAAGAAAGCGATATGTTAATATAGTAACATATTGCGTGCGCTCTAACATTTCTCGGCGGAGGAAATTTTTCTATATCGCAATTTTTTACCGACTATATTCTGTTAAGAAATGTTCCGCCATTCATAAATGAATCGCGTGACACGCAAAGTGTTAATGCCGTATAAAAAGAGCGTAAGACTTACTGAACTAAATCGACATTATTACTCGGTATTCGTGCATACACGTAACTATTGATGTAACTACATGGGAATCATGCATGCACGTAAAATCACAAACAGAGTAAACAACCAAGTGAATACATTATTCATTACTGTGTATCGTATGTAAAAATAGTTGTATGAGTGAGTAAAATATAGTTATTTTTATTACCATTTATATATATATATATATATATATATATATATATATATATATATATATTCGCTATTACCTTCGAGGCTGTTATTAGTTAAACTTAAAAGTAATTCAAGTTTGTATTTATATTATGTAATATTTAAGTGTTTGTTTTTCATTCTCATAACGATTCATGTGTGTTCATTAATAAGAGTGAATTTGAATTTTTAATTGTGATAAAAAAAATTAAGAGTTCTAAAGTTTATAATTTAGTTTATTCTATTTCGTAATAATTTTATATTTTTACATATCCACTTTAAATTGAAATGTCTTAGAAAAGGAAGCATAAGAAAAACGATGTCTCATTTGGTTTTATTTGAGTAAAATGAACGTGACAGGACTCGGAGTTCTCAGTATATTTTTTGAAGGTAGGAGCTCTTACGATTGAAAGAAGGAAACCAAAAAAAATGGGAAGAATAAGTTGTCAAAATTATATGTCCTTTGTGAAAATACATCTACAGTTGCGAATTATTTTCGCACGAAAAAAAGCTCAATTAAAAAATGCAGGGACAATTCAAAAATTAATTTATATAATTTCACAAAAACCTTTTATTAAGACATAGCATAAAATAGCATACCGGATTACCAAACAAAAGAATCTTCACACCATTGGAGGGAATTTAGTAAAGACCTTTACTCAGGAAATGGTTGAATTAGTTCGTTGTCTGGAACAAAAGAAGAGTGAAGCTTGAAGCAATTCCTTTACCAAATGTTATAATGCATTGAATAATAGTTAGTATGTCGTGTAATTTTTGAAGAACTGGTAATCTTTCCGTTTACTTTTTGTATGCAATTAGAGAAAGTAAGGACATCTCTCGGTGTATTTAGCTCCTCGTTTTTGTTCGTTAGGTGCATTATGCTAACTCTTTTAAAGAAGAAAGCTTATTTTTTGGAGATCTATTCATCACTATAAACACTGTCGATGTTTCTGAAAATATTCAATGTCTTTTAAGGACGCTTTATAAAAAAAAAACTTAACTCGGATGGAAAACTTCATTCTCTTTACATTGTTAAGAGTTTTTATAAATATGATTTGGTAACAACATCTGGTTTTACTACTGTAGTGAAAAATGAAGCTCCTAGAATTTTGATCATAATCGCTTTGTATACACACATGCACAAACTACAAAGACTCTTCCAGAAATATGAAAGAAATTTTTCTGAACCATAAAAATTGTCAAGCAATGAACTGAATCATACCCTTCTATTCAAATTTTGTGGCCACAGTAGCCTAGTGGTTATGATCGCGGACTTGCGAGCGGCGTTACTTTCGTCGAGACGGGCATTCGAGTCCTGAAGTTTCTAAAGACCCGCCGTGTAGCGGGAATGGTGAACAAAATTTGATCGAGGCCCTAATACCTCCCATTTGCGTGATGTGGAAGTTTAGAGAGGAAAGGGTCAACTCGGGTGCCGTTCTCTTCACTTGACCGAAGTTCAAAATTACGATATCCATCGACAATAGCCCTCAAGTAGTTTCTCTGTACAAGAAACATTAAATCACAATCCTTCATATTCCTTTAAAGCTTTTGACAAAATTTTTTTTGTAAGCACTTCTTTATCGAGGCGACTTCCTAAGGAACAAGTTTTGAAGCGCCTGTTTAAATTAAAGGCAGAACTCCAGTTTTTCGTTCAAAAGATATTACTAATTCTTTGCGCATTTTGAAAGAAAGGATTTTATCCAGAGGTTTACTTATTTTTCAGATAATTTTGCCTGACTAATATAAATTTTTCCTTTCAAGCCTGTGAAGTCACCATTAGGGATACTACTGAAATGTTGCAAGTATTCCTGGCTAAGTTACCCATGAGGGAAAATAGAAAAGAGGCCGACAATTTTGTAAACGTTTTAATATCGGAGAAGTTTCTTTACAAGGATGGAGTATAAAATTCTTTCTCAACTTTTTAGAACAGGAACTCTAGAAATATAATAATAATGTGAAGCTTACTTCCTTTCAACTACCTTTATGGGCATTTCCTTGCCGCTGCATTATGTAATCTCTCAATTCAACTTCAATTATACAAAGCAAAGTTCAAATATAAATAGAGGTGTAGTGAGAAAGATTAGAAAAGATGGGAGATTGTCAGAAATTTACAAAAGATAGTAAGAGTAATAATAGACAAGGAATTGCACAATTGATGAAATTGATTCGATCCTGACTCGGATCCACCTTTAATTTAGGTAAGTAAAATGTTTTAATATTCTTTAGCTGAGTACACGTGAGAGTTGCTCCAACAAGCATAGTAGATACAGTGAATGCTGAATGTTTTATTAAATATTCAGTTAAAGCTTCGTTCATCTATTTATTTGGTGTTTGAATAACTTTTAATTTTTAGAGGAACAAGTGAATCTAAATTATGATCGAGAGACGAAGCATTCGCTACAACATTGCAAAAACCTTTTAACGGTTATTTTTTTCACTGTGGCATAAAAGTTAATCTATAGGTTCGTGATCCTTTTCCTTGTGACATATACTGTATCGAAGATTTTGGATTGAGTAAAGATGAAACTGTTGATCTCAGGATAAATGACTTAAGAGGTGTGGCAATTAAATAACGAGACTGACGCTGTGAATCATTTTATTTTCATGCCCTACATATTTACTTATTATCATCTTCAATATACACCCCTTCTCTATCCATACAACACTCCATGCGAATCTTCTACAGTTCGAAATTGTGATGGAAGTCTTCTTCTGTCAGCCTTTTCAGGACGAGTGCCGCTTTTTCTTCTTCACCGCTTTCACTTCTTCTGTCTTTGAAAGCTTTAATTCCATTTGCAGTCACATACATTTCCGAATCGGGATATCTAAGCTAGCAACAATTAAAACAAAAACAAACAAATAAAATTCTAGTGGTTATGCTCAGCATAACATATGTGTCACTTTGTCACGCACCAAGCACAATTCAATGTTCTCGTTCGAAATGAACAGTAACGGCCGTGACATGTGTATGACAAATCAAATTTGATTGGTGTCCCCTGATGCATTCATCCCATATTTACACGGTATATACGTTCCTCGAAAAATTATGCAAACAGATATCGTGTAAAGCAATATACAGGTGTCCACTAAAGTCCTTCGCCACCCTCTTAACTTCAGATTGGCTGCAGCTATATTCATAAAAGTGAAGTCTAGGTATAGTAAAGTAGCCATGCGCTACTGAATGAAACCACCTACTTAGTCACCTGTTGGAAGTCTACGGAGTTATCATTTCTTTTCTCGGAAACGGAATGAGATAGGGAAAAAACTGATTTACGAAATTGTAGAATATCATCGGTTTAATACGAAAAGACACCTTCTGGACATTAATGGGAAGAATAGGACAGTTAAAACATACATTTGTTTTTTTTTCTCCTAATTTCCTGTACAGAGACGTCGTGAATCTTGAACGGAAAGAGAAACGATTATCTTTCGGGAAAAACACGACACCGCAATGTGGCATAGGTTTATCGCTTGCGATCCCCAATCAAATGGATCGTGGTTCAAACCCCGAGGATTGCATCCTTGTACTGATTGTCTTTATACTTAGAGTAGACAATATGTAGATCTTGTAAAATAATGTCGTATCAATTCAATGCAACTTGCGCTTGGTGTTCGAAATATTTGCAAAATGCAAATATGTATTAAGATATATCATGCCTGTTCTTCTGAAACAGCTATAAAAGAGACATCTTCTTGGGGTTGCAGTATATTGATGCTCATTGTCATGGAGCGATTTTCCAAAGCTAAGTATTGTGAAATAGTTTCACTGTACAATGAATGTGGACGCAAGGCACGATCAGCAGCTAGGTTGTATTGCCAACGTTTCCCTTCAGGCCCGCATTCTTCTCATCAAACCATCCTAACTATTGTAAAACGTTTAAGGGAGACTGGTTGCGTGACTAGTCGAGCTCTATTTGGCAAACCTGCGAAGGTAGGACGGCAAGTTCAATGGGAGGAGATATTAGCATACACTCTCTCATATCCGAAATGGAGCACAAGAGAGATCAGTCAACACTATGGCCTCTCCAAAAGTCAGGTTTGGAAAATCCTAAGTGAATTTGGCACTCATCCATACTGACCAACGTCTCAGCAGGTTTTACTCGACGGGGATGCCGAGCGATGTTATACATGGTGCAACTTTGTCATGAATCAGATAAATGTGAAGTCAATATTTTTGGCAGATTTAGTGTGAATGGTTGAGGCATGCTTTCCACGGAATGGCATGTACAATAAGCAAAGTACCCAATATTAGGAGTCCGTTATAGTTGTTTTACCGACGTTCTACATCAAATGCTATTTGCTATTAACGTTTGGTGAACAATTTACAATGACAAGATAATCAGCTCAATATTTTAAGGTGGCATGTTAACGGGTGAACGATATTTACTATTACTACAGAACGTAATACCCAATTTTGTTGAGAATCTACTGTTGTTTAATCATAGAAATCTATGGTTTCAACATGATGGCGCGCCTGCGCATAAGACATCTCCAGAAGCAATACCTAGTTAAGGAATTCGGGTTCCAAATGACTGGGTATAGTGGTTTTGAGGAGTGACCTCCATGTTCGCCTGATTCCACTGGACTTACCTATAACAACAGATGTATACGACCCCTCCAGAAATATTGCAAGACCTTATAAGCGACGCATTACGGATGCTTGTGCCAACGTGTCACGCTCTATGCTGCAACATGTGCAATGTGACTTTCATACGAGGATCCAAATGTGCATTAAAGCTGGCGTTGAGAAGTTTGAGCATATCAAATAAAGGTATATTGTTATAACTAGTTTTTTTTTTCTTTCTCCGATCATTTTGTCACGTCACAATGAAGGAAATCATTTTAAAAAAAATACGCGTTTTAACCACTCTATTCATCGCATTAATGTCCACAAGGTGTCTTTTCGAACTAAATCGATAATTTTCTACAATTTTGTAAATCACTTTTTTTCCCTATCTTGTTTCGTATTCAAGATAGGAATGCTAATTCCGCAGTGTCTCACCAGGTGTTTCACGCGGTTGCGCATGGCTAAATTACTATACCTAGACACCACTTTTATGAATATAGCAGCAGCCGTTCCGAAGTTAAGCGGGTGGCAAGGGACTTTAATGGGCCTCCCGTGTACTGAATTTATTTTTAAAAAACAGAAAGATGTATTCAATTAAACTGTAAGTCATATACATTGATTAAATAAAGAAAAATTGAGGATATGTACATTTTTACCATGTAAAATGAGTTGACTGCATGAAATAAAGAGAATTTGTTCATTAATTTTCACACACTTTAATGTTTTGTACTTACTTTTTCTAATTTATTTTTGCTCCATTCACTTCATATTCTTTTGTTATTGATGTTTGTTGATTTGTATATATTTTAGTTTGTCTAACATTGCAATTGTCTTTTCAAAACTAATTGTTTGTATTTGTTTGGGTATTTTTTTTTATATATTTTTGCTGACATTATAGGACAATAATAATAAGTTAAAGCTAGATTCTTTCATTAATAAAGAACTTTAAGTACTGAAATGTTGCGTACTATGTTTGAAAAAAAGAGTGCTCATTTAGACATGCATAAACATTTAATCAAGACGTTACATTAGCAAAATTATTTATAACGAATGATACAAATTATCGTTCTTCTACATCCTAGTTCACATCAATTAACTTCAATCAAAAAGCTACCTCACGCTCCACTAACAGATATCCATACAAAGATAGATGCATGGTACTCAGACTGGAAAATTTTTCTGAATGCTAGAAAAATTACAGCCGTCTTCTTCACCAAGTCATAAATTAATTATCCTGACATCTATA
>BMAW01101586.1:45566-66958 GCA_019974015.1 Nephila pilipes | reverse complement strand
AACCTTTGCTTGAAACGTGTCAAAATTTTAAGTCGATCGGACCAGAAACAGCTGAGTTATCGAGGTTGGAGTAAAGTCGTTTTGTAGTTTGTTTAAAAAATGGAAAAAACCGAGTTTCGTGTTCTGATAAAACATTGTTTTTTAATGGGTAAAAACACCGTGCAAGCGAAACAATGGATTGAAAAATGTTACCCGGACTCTTGTCCATCAAAAGCAACGATTTGTCGGTGGTTTGCCGAGTTTAAACGTGGTCGTAGCGACACAAATGACGCGGAACGCTCGGGTAGACCTGTGGAAGCCGTTACACCGGAAAATGTGAGTGAAGTGACAAAAATTATAATGAAAGATCGTAAAGTGAAGCTCCGTGAGATTGCTGAGATGACACAGATATCATATGGAAGTGTATTTACTATCCTTCATGAAAAACTGAGCATGAAAAAGGTTTTTTCCAAGTGGGTGCCGCGATTGCTTTCGATGGAACAAAAACAGCAACGAGTCGATGATTCAGAAAGCTGTTTATCGCTATTTACTCGCAACAAAAAAAATTTCTTGCGAAAAAAAAAAAAAGATTTGGAAAAGCGTTGGAACGATTGTATCACCCTAAAAGGTGATTAACAAAAGATGTTATGTTGATGAATAAAAAAAAATTTGCAAAAAAAATGTTGTTTTCAATGTTAGACTCGGAAGTTATTGATTGATGTGTTATATATATATATATATAATAAAAAAAAATTCAAAAATAGAACAATTTGATTCCTACGGGAAACGTGTGAAGAACATTAAACATTTTTTTATTAGATTTAATATTTTTAAAATGACAAAAAAATAATGCTATATTTTTCCAAAATTAACTACTTTTAACTTTGCTGATAAACCTTCTGTAGACTTGTAATTATATCTTTGAAATTTCACGTCAGTTAATTCTAACAAAAATATTTTAAATTATTAGAAATCCTTATATGAATAATTATTACATTACGTACCCCTGTTCATTTCTCTAAGATGCGCAATTTTCACTAAAGATCAAAAAAAATTCCATTAAAAACAAATATGAAAATAATTTTCTTATACATGATAATTTGACTTTTAGTTTTTTTAATTTTCTTTTGCCTTTTCTTTTTATACTCTAATTTTCATTTTAAAGCACGAATTTTTTAAACGAGATATTTGAAAAGAAAAGGAGACAAAGACATCTTTCTTTCTGCCCGAAGAGAAAACTAATTAATCACAGATAATGATAGCTAAAAAATTTTAAAAAATAAAGATAAAAAAAAATAGATGTTATAGGAAAGAAAATGTCGCGGAATTTTCTTCAAAACGGCACACTGAATTTGACACGTTTATTAAAGGTAGATAATTGGTATTCAAATAAAATAAGGTGAATGTGCTCTCTTTGAAGTCGCATAAAATAAAATTTATTTACTTAATTACGGCTATACATTAAGTAACTCGTTAAATTTCCTCTATTTGTTTCTTACTACCAGTGTTAATTCTTATGCATACTTTTTTTGCATTTGCAAACTTTTCTTAAAAACAATTTGAATGTTAAGAAGAAACATAGAAATTTGAAGCATTAATAATAATTTCATATGGTTGAATAATTGTTAGTATACTTAATATTTTCAATCTGTAACCGAATATATAAATTAATGTAAGATACTTATAAAATAATATATTTGCACTCAACTGATTTTTTATTGAATACCGAATAATAAATTGCCATACAGTACCCTATAATAAATTTCCCATGTAATAAATTTTCCATAAAAATATTAAAGTAAAATTTTTGAAAAAATTAGTTTTTTCTTGTAAAAATGAAGTTATTAAGTATATTGTGATGGCATTAATTTTAAAAATAATATTCGCCTCATTTTTGAAGGCTGTCTAATACTTTCAGGTCTTCTTACACTTTCTCTCTCTCTCCTTTCTCTTACTTTCCTCTAATATCGCAAAAAGATATTTATTTGTTTCTACAATATTAATTTTAAAAAAAAAATTATTGTTTCGGATACCTTTCATTTCCATCACTCTTGAGTTAATGATTATTCTCAAGTAAAATCCTCAGAAGATGAAATTAAGATGATCTCCTAAGATTCACACCGGCGAAATTTCGACTTCTGCTTACATTTTCTGCTGGTTTGTAATTCTCATTAAAATATTTTTAAAATACTGAGACTAATTAGTAGATAGCTTGCAATACAGTACATTCTTTTTGTTGACTTTTATTTTAATGGTTTATTTCAACACGTTATGTTTGAACACAGTTTTGTAAATTCAACATCACTTTACTAATTTTTGATTTGAAAAATTGAGGATTCTTTATCGAAAAGAACATCTGTGAAACATGCAAAGAAAAGAAAATTCCGGGGAAATCAGTTCGTAAAAATGGAATTCGTAATTTAACAGATGCGAATGTTTAATCAATGAATGAAGTAAATGCAAAGCGTACTTTCATCAAGAAATCGGTTTGTCTTCAGTCTTCTTTGAAATATATTTTTTGAAGTAAATGAATGCTTTAAAGGATACAGAATATTTTATTATATTTTTGGGTTTAATTCTATGCTCTCAGTGTCAAGTTGCACAAGGTCTCAAGGACCAATGAAAATAACAGAAAAATCTAGACATGATTTAACTTTTTATTTCCAAATAGACTGTAAAAAAGAGGGAGAGTCAACTCTTTTACAAGCTGTGAAATTGCAGGCAGTAAAAAAGGTCTCAGAATAAACAGAAGATTTGTTTCAGCAAAGGTTTAGTGTACTTCAAAGACTTCTGTAAATGATTTAATCTACCTAGTCCTGTGGAACAAAAGGTAATGCAGTAAATATTAAATTTCTACATGCTACGAAAGAAGAGAAAGAAATAAGCATGAAATTCTCAGCCGTAGAAAACAAATCTTTATCTCCTAACGATATTCCAATTATCAGCGCTGATGGTACTTGGAAGACGAGCAGACGCTCATCATTAATTGGAGCCTGCACGGTGACAGGAGATGAAACAGGAAAAGTTTTAAATCGTGAAGTGCTAGAATCTTTTTGTAAAGGATGCGACAGTTACAGAGGAGTTAAATTTGATCTGTAATACAAGAAATAGCAGAGGGAGAGAACAAAATGTCTTGCAGAAAAATTATTCTGGCTCTGCGGATAAGATGGAATAAGATGAAATCTTGAGAATTTTTAACCGTTACGAAAAGCTTCACAACTTGAAATATTCCAACTGCATGGGAAACTGTTATTGAAATGCATTCAGCGCTCTTTTTTGAAAGCACCATACGGGGATGAATATCTTATTCCAAAGATTGAATGCTTAGATCATATGCAAAAGCTGAAGGGCGCAGGACTTGAGAAGCTGAAATTAGAACATGGGAGAAAATTATCTGATGGTAAAAGTGTTGGCGGTAAGGGCAGGTTGATAGATCGATTGATAAACTTACTCATTACTGTGGAAATACTATTCGAGGCAACTAGAAGAGTAAAAGAAATGAGAAAATCCATTTGGGTAGTTTGGGGATCATTCAAGCAACAACGACTCCACAGGACTAATGCAACTCCAGATACACGGTGTAGTTATAATTCTGCAATCAACAATGCAATAAATCTGCAGCCACAGATTTCTCATTACTAAAGCAGTCTACGATGTTATAAAGCCAGTATCTAATGATTTGTATCACCCAGCACAACTGAGAAAATGTTTAAATGACAAGACGCAAAACCCAAATAAATGAAATAGATAATAAAAAATTTCGCCTGAAGACAATTGGTTATGGTTTCCAAGTTATAGATATTGCCTCAAATCTGGCCACCAGCCTTTTCAGTGACAAGTAGGAAAATACTTACGTTATAGATAGGTTTAAATGAAAATTAACTGGAGAATATTTAACTGTCACTAGCTGGACGTGACAAACTCAGAATGCAGACTTCAAAAAGTAGAGTTTGACATCATTTTTAAGACTTGCAAGGCAAAAGGAATGAAAGAAACTAAAGAAAGAGAGTTAGTGGAACAAAGGGAAGGGAAATTATACGATCTTGGAGCATTTTAATTCGTAAATTTATAAATTTAATTTTTTGTAATTGAATGGTGAAACTTTAAAGACATTTTTCTTAGTATGAGATTTTTTCACTTGTGAGCAGGGTATTTCAAAAGGTATTATACTTCGACACTTGTATGTATACAAAATATAGTATACTCTTTAAACCAGGGGTCGCCAAAGTGGTCTATATAGACCCCTAGGGGTCTATTTAACAACAGTAGGGGTCTATCTGACCCAAGGGGTCGAATGGGGGTCTATTGGGACTCGAAGGAAAAACAGTTCTTAATACGCAAATCACACATATCTAACTGCGTACGTAAAAATTTAAAATATTTTTATAATTGACTTAATATTTTATTCTTTATAGAAAATAAAATAATAAATCAGAAAACAATAAACAGTCTTTTTTCTTATGTTTGTGGTTTTAGTTCTTTTAGTTTTTTTCTTTTTTATACGGCAGTTACGCATCGTGTCGTTGGTTCGCCCTTTGTCTCCCTCGCAAACCATACGAGCCTTGCATATGAGTCAGATGCATATGTGCGCTTGTCCAATTCTACACTGGATGCTACAAACGCAAATATCATATGCATTTTCAGCTATTTTTGTGAACTGTGAACAGTATTAAATGCTTGTAGTGTCATTATTACTACTATTATATCTACCATTGGATAATTAGTTATTGTTTCTATAAATCTATTCTTTTAGTTTTGATATCAATTTTAATTATTGTTACTTGTGAAAAGGTAAGCTTTAATAATGTGGATTAGTATAATATACCAACTTAATTTTAACTTATTTACAGAACCCTAATTTAAAAATGACAGCTTCAGTATCTAAAAAGAAATGTCGGTATTATCCATTGGATTACTTAAAATTTGGATTTATTTGTTCACCGACAAATGAAACTATTCCTATGTGTCTTATATGCGAAAAAACTTTTGGAAATGAATACATGAAACCGTCAAAACTGAAAGATCATCTTGAAAGGCTTCATTCAGATAAAAAAAATGAAGAATTAGAATTTTTCCAAAAACTCAAAGAATTTGGAAAATTTAATGACGTTCAAACAAAACTGCAAGGAAAAGATGTAACAATTATCCAAGCTCGGACAATACTGTTAGGCTTCCAAGTAAAATTAAATTTATTTAGATCTTCATTGCTACGTAAGGATTATAAGTATTTTTCAAATCTGCAACAATTAAAAATAAAAGAAGAAGACTTGGAAATATATACAAATCATCTTCAAAAATTAAGCGACGATTTTAAACTGCGCTTTGTTGATTTGAAAAACATCGACATCCCTGATTGGATTATTGCGCCATTTTCGGTTCAAATTGATAACGTCGACATCAACATACAAGATGAGCTTGCTGAACTATTGTCCGATCTTGAAGCAAAAACGCTTATTAAAAATTTGACAATACATAAATTTTGGACTAATATAAATATAAAGCAAAAATATGTGAAACTTTACGAAATGGCTCAGCCATTTATGCTGGGGTTTCCAAGTTCGTATATGGTTGAAGCCGGTTTCAGTCACGTTAATTCAATTTTAACTAAAAACAGAAATAAATTAAATGTGGAGCTTCGAGGGGATTTACGGTTAAAATTGACTAATTTCGAACCCAATATAGCGAACCTTGCCAAGAAACACCAGGCACACTCATCTCATTAAGAAGTAAAAAATCTGTAGCTACTTTACTTACTGTTTCTGATTTATTAAATATTTAGACTAATATATAGTTTTATTTTAATTACCTGAAAATTACCTTTGTGGGGGTCTATGGAGATTTCGAAAAATTATATAGGGGGCGATGATCAAAAAAGTTTGGCGACCCCTGCTTTAAACTGTACCTAAATTTAGAGTCATATCTTTATTTATTACTTAAAAAAGTATAAAATACTTAACTGTTTAAATTTTTAGAGTTTTGAAATATTTTATTTTTTTAAAAACCTTTATTTCATTTTTAAAAGATACACATAAATAATATATAAGGCATTTGTAAAAAGAACAAAATATTTAGTTTTTCTTCCATGAATTATAGCTAGTCAAAAATTGAGTACATTATCAGCTGTTGAGATAAACTTAACATCTCCCAAAACCATCATTTTAAAGGGTTTTTGTTTAATTATTAAAATTAAGGTATTTTAAAATTTCTCATTGCTTTAAAATCTGCATTTTTCCTTATTCACAAATTTAAAATAACTGAAAAAAAATCACATGATTTTAAATAACAATGAGTGGTACATTCTACTTAAGCACGCATTTAGTGCGGCATTCAAACAAATAGAGTACAAACCTGTGAGATTTATGCACTTTTAAGTGCAAGTCATTTTACATTTTATGTGTAATTAAGTGATTAATTATCACTTTTCTCAATTAATAAACCAACTGGATGGGGAATTTTTACCTTATATATATATATATATATATATAAATATATATATATATATAATATATATATATATATATATCAACAGAAAAATCTTTTCGGATGTTTTTAAGAACTTATTTCATTGAAATAACATTACAAGTCAATAGAAGAATCTATTGACGGAAAAAGATATATCTGTCCAAGCCTTTCAGGTAATGAGAACGATATATGCAGTAGAAATTTATTTTTTAGCCATACTTTAGTATATGTATCTTTACAAATTTAACATGTAGTCACTTCTACCCATATATCCGTAGATATCCGTTATAAAGAGTACAGTAGATTTCTAATTAAAATTCTAAAGATGTTATGGGTGTTGTATAGGTATAATTTTTCATGAGTTTTTCTATGAAATTGAATTTCGAACTCGCAACCTCTTCTTCAGGCCATTGCAACTTAGCCTAATGATTAGTATGATTCCATCAAAAGGGTGTTAAGAAATATATACCATTACATTCACTAAAAGAATGTCAACAACCAATACAGACGTTCTGATATTGTGCTAAGATCAATTCCATGTAATAAAAAAACGACCGTAGCATAAAGGTAGTGTTCATTGGCTGTTATTTATTCATTTTAGAAACTGATATTTAACAATAAGAACATTTCTTACATTGAGCTTCAAAAGGAAAAAAATATAAAGTCAGGAGTGAGCAAATAGGGGCCCGCGTGCCAAGTTTCTTTGTGGATCGCCAAGACAGAAAAATCCGCCTTGAAGTGAGATTTCCTTTCCATGCATAAAATCTTTCAAAAAGAAACAAGGTCTATTTGAAACACAAGAAGAAGGCAATTATTGTCATTTCCCTTAATTAGGAAAACAGAAAGTATCTAAAAGTGTTTCTGCTAATGTTAGCAACCATCTGTAGAGTTTGGAGGGCGAGGTCGAAGAAGATTCCAGAACTTACAGAAAATTTAGTCTAAATTCAATTCGCTGTCTCCTCCCACCACTGCTGATTTTGACACAGCGCCTGAGGGGCTGCAGCCTGAACTCATTGGCATGCAGTCAGATCATACTGTGAAAGAAATGTCTATTGCTGTGACATTAGTTGAATTTTTCAAATTTTATTCTGTTGAAAAACTTTCATGTGTGAAGAAATTTGTTGGGAAAATGTTCTTTGAGTCGACATATATCTGTGAGAAGTTTGTTTTGCTTGAAGATCAAAAAAATAAATATAGATGTTCTCTGATATACCTTTACTTGGTTGAGAATTTTAACTAGCAATCCCACTCCAGATATAAAAAAACGTAGAAAAGCGTGATAGAGTACATTTTTCACATGAAATTAATTCTAAAAGTAAATATGCTTGCCTCTATAGATGATAGAATTCAGTACAAAAAATAAATTGAATATAATTGAGACTATTTTATTTAATTTATATTAATTGGTTTTTATAGTACAATTTATATCTATTATGAAAGGCAAAGTTAATTTATGAATGGAGTCATTTTAAAATTTGAGACCCACCTCTAGCCTCCACTTCCACAAAGTAATCCCTATGCCAAAACAATTGAATATCATAGAGAAAATCATGAAAATATCTTTACAGATTATTGTTAGAATAAAATAAGCTGCTAATGTAAACAAATGATGAATCATTTTAGGTTCTGTTTTTTTTTTTTGTAGTAACTTTTTTTTATTTCAGTATCTGTTATTAACAACTTCACAGCTTGTCTACTTGGTTGATGAGTCAAATTTTTAAGAATTGATTGTTGCAAAGGTAATAAATAAAATAAATTCAAAGATTTTCTCATTTATTTGAATGTGAACTTTTCGCAGTCTGAAATATTTTTAAGACTTATTATTGTGATATGCTTCTTTAAATACAGTTTTGTTTAATTATTTATGTTTAAACTATTAACAAACATTTGGGCCCAAAAAATCATTAATTTAATAAAAATTTAATTCTCCCTAAATGTGTATGTTTTAGAATAATATATTTTGCTTATTTTCACTATGCTAATGTATCCGTTTGACTGAACACTCAGTAGTCTCTTACAATGAATTTTTTTTCATTCTGCGAATAGCAAAATGCATATTTAAGGTAATAATACGTAGTGTCAAAATCTGGGATAAATTATTGTATGAATCTGCAAGGTGAAAATTAACCTAATAAAAAGTTTAGTATTTTAACATTTAATTTCATGGCAAAAATTTAAACACTTGAATTCTGTAGTGTTGATGACTATGAATCTTCATAGGTAAAGTCATGAGCTAGTACTTTTAAATTCAAAACTTAAGTCCTATAAATATAAAAGAAACTCCGATAGAGAATGAAAAATCCTAGTTAAATATGTAGCAATCTCAATCTGACGTTATGGGAACGAAAAATGTGCTTAAGGTCTATTTAATCATCTGACAGTAGCTCAAAATTAATTAGCTTAATGGGTTACATCAAGCGAATTTTTGAGTTAGACACTAATGAGCTGCTCGAAGCTTTAACAAATTAATTTCTATGGAAACCACTTTTAATAATAGAATTTGATATACCTTCATAATTGCTGCATAATATTAGAAGATAATCATAATTATATTAAAGTTTTTCTGTAAAGCGGCTGTAATAATCATCCATTTTTCTTCATACATCATCCAGGAATGTATTTATTAACTTTAAGAAGATCCTGTTACCAAACTGTTATAAGAATAGTTCCTTGGCCCTGTCTTAAGTTCGTCAGGGGAAAAAACATACACAAACATAAGGATTAACTTTTTTTTCAATTGAAGAACCATAAATTAATTTTTCCAAGCTTTACTTTTTAATCCATTGCAATTCTAGCTACACGTTGTGTGTTCGCTTCCCCTTCATTTTTTTAAGCAAAATATTTTAATAATATGTAACATTATTTGCATTACCTGCACCATAACTACACATATTGATCCCACACAATAAAAATAAAGACACATTATTCTGTTTAGTTGATTGAATATCTTATGAAATGGAACCAAAAACTAACATATTTAGAGATAATACTGCATAATTCTCCTTTCCCAAACGAGCGACAGGTTGTGTCAAAGTCGATTTAGAAAGATAGCCTATTGAATGTCAATTTTTGTTTTCCTTAAAAAAAAATTTCATATGTTTCAATGAAAAGAAATATTTGAATAACTGCTTATATTATTTTGAGCTTAACTGAATTTGAGCTAAAAAGACATTTTTTTTCTTTCACCTTTTGGCTTGCAAGAAAATTAGATACATTTTTTTTATCAATTTCTATCAAGTAAGCGTCAGAATAATAGAATTACAAAAAACTGCATCTATCAATATCTTACAATCGTCTAAAAGCTTTTGATCGTCCTGATTCCTCCCCTGAAAGAGGTGCTGATTCCCAAAACTTAATTAAACGGCAATCAGATCTAATTGGGAATTATTTTTCTGCATCGCATATTTTCTTAGGAATGCCAAACTTTCCTATCCGGAAGGGAATATTAAGCGGAGAACTATTTAGTGAGGAAGAAAAGGTTGCTGAGCAGTTATTCTCAGTAATTGGAAGAGCATTATGAGCGAGGCATTCATAAATGCATTTGGAGCAGAAGCATCTTCTTTTCCGTTGATGATTAATGTCCTTATAGATCCCAATAAATATGAGAAAGGAGATGAGGTACTTTTAAAACGGCAGGAAACTTAAAATGATCGTTTCGAATGAGGAAATAAGCATTCGTTGAAGGGAAAAGGCAGTTTCGGAATCAAAAAATGAATGAATGCAACCCTAAGAAATAGGTCTTAGTTGAAGATAATTTTTTTTCATGTGATGTTTTAGATACGCAAATACTTTTAGTGGCTGTATGAAAAACATAAAATTTTCTAATTTTTAAATTTAAGATTAAAGCAAGGAAAAATCTCTTGAATAGTTTTTTAAAACTTTTTTTTGAGTATAGTCATGCTTTCTAAGAATATTACGTATTCTTTCAACGTTCTCTGAAGTACTGTTAAAAGTAGAATTACGAGAAATGCTCTTTGTTTAAATTCTAAATTTTCTAACACTGATTTCAAATAATATTTCTCCCTAGTAATTAAATATTAGTAAAATACAATGTTTTAAATCAACTATCCAATTTTTAAAATATTCGTATTCTATCTTTTTAATAATAAAACAATTATCCAATTTTATTTACCGAAAGTCCAATTTTTAAAGGCCTAGTTACCAAAAGATTGCATTTGGGGTAATAATAAACATTGCACAGTTATATTTTCTGGCCATTAATTCTTAAGTAAATATAAAAAAACAAGTCGATAGATTCAAAAATAATATTTTATCATATACTGTTCAATGTTTTCTTAATAAAAATGAATCCACTCACAATATTTCATAAAAGAAAAGATCTGGAGCTAAAACGTCGAAAAACTATTTCATTCATATTTTATATGCTTTAATTTATGTTAATGTATCAATTAATTTATGTTAATGCATTAATTTATGTTAATTTCCCCTATTTATCTCAAAAATGTTAAAAATATAATAATTAATTTTTTCACTCCTAATTAAGAAATGAAATAAAAGGAAAACTCTGTGAATTTTAATTCATTTTAATAAGTAAAATAATAAGCAACATTGTATCAAACAAAAATATTTTAAATAGTAAAAAATGAGCTTAGCATTTTATTTCAGTTCTTTAAATTCCTTATTTAAACAGAAAAAATTTAATATATTGAAAACGTCTTCTAACCTTTAGTATATTTATATATAAGTGACGAGCGAGAATAATATAAGCTTATATAGTGTTACTTATTCAAAAGTTAGATAAGTATCTCGCTTCAAAATCTACATTTATTGATACATTCAGACGTTTATTAAACTAACGGTATTGAATCGAAACTAAATCAAAATGCTGACTTCAATTCAATATATTTCAGTAAAATAAAATTCTCAATATATTTCTTTGTACCAGAAACGCTTTCTATTTCTCCTAGTTTGAAGAAGCAATTCTTTTTTTCTCCATATCCTGAATCGGATATGGGTTCTTAAATAACAGGTTATCTTTTTCTTTAATGTTTTCTTTTTTCAAAAGTAATAAATGGGATTTGTCGAGTACATTTTTCTCTAACATATATACGAGTATACGTTTTGGAAATTTTAAAATAAACATATGCGTTTGTACAACAGAGAGTAAAACCGAGATATTATACATGTATTGCAGTTATCAACTAATTATTGTACTCTAGTAAAAATTAATAAAGAAAATGAACATTTTAACGAACTTATGAAATTATGCTTGAAAACACAGATACTTAACGAATAACGTTTAATGTTATTTGATAAAAAAGAATTTTAAATTTGATATCGAAACGATTAATAACAATCGAAACGAATTCTTTTACATTGTATGTAAATCAACCGAGCAACTATATGAACAACTATATACAACTATGTGCATTATTAAATAAAAACATTCCTTCTATTTATATGATAGTGAAAGACAGGAGACATATAAATGAATGAAATAAAACTAACATATAAATATATAATTCAGATGTTATGTATTCAATTATATTGATAAATTCGATTTCAATTTCCGGAAAGCTCTAATTAAATGTTTCTTTGTTATTATTATGGCAAACATATTCAAAAATGAGTCTCCTTCAGAATTTATATACTTAAAGAAAGGTTTTTTGTTACATATAATTACTCAAGTAAAAACAAATCTGTGTGTAATATAAAAAAGACGCGGTCTTGTTCTTAAATGTTTTCCGTTTCCTTATTATTTAAAAGTCCACTTATCCTTAGCCTGTTGCAGCGTATTCATATTAATCAAGAAGAATTTCATTACATACATACATACATACATATATATATATATATATATATGTGTGTGTGCGTTTGTCTGTTTGTCTGTGTCTGTATGTCTGCGTTTCAGTTCTTAAGAATTTCTTAATGAACAGAATTTTATTGTGTACATATTTCTATTACACAGATTACTAGCAAATACTCTAAAGAAATTCAGGCATTTTCAATACAATAAAACATGACGAGTTTCCATTTTGATAAATGTTTGAGAATTTTGATTATTATTAGCTGTATTTACTTCTTTGAAAGCTTGTTTTAATCGATCTAGTTTAAATAAGTTCAATACTCACAGTTAGTTCTTTTGTACGCTCCTAGGTGAAATGGAGCGGCAGGTTAATCTAACACAAATGTAATAATGCACTCTGTAAAAAATTTTATACTTAAAATTTTGAAAAAATCCTCAATTTAAATTTGTTCAGTTTAGAATGGTATATTTACCAATGTTCAGCTATATCTGAACAATGTGCCTATGAATTTTCTAATTCTGAACTTTGACCAAATAAGGAAAATGATGTGGAACGATTTCATTTCTTTTATTTATGATTGTGAAGACTTTGTGGCAAATTAGAAATTTTGTAATAGCATCTACCATTTCCCAAGTGAACGTCTAACAGAATCAATATTTCAAGACATCAAGGTACAGATAAAAGATTCTGCTACCAATCTACAATACCGCGTTTTTTTACATGATTAATCTCAATTCCTAAAAAAGATTAAGTCTAATTTACAAATTAGATCATAACAGTTACGATATTTAAAAGCAAATTATATTTTAGCAACAGCCCATGGGGTAAATCTTAAAAACTTTAATGCAGGGTTCCTTAACCTTTCCATTATTGCGACACAATTTTCAATTGTAATTTTTCTTGCGTTCCTCTCCTCTCATAAATATCATAACATTGTATACAACATTAATGTATTTTTGTTTAAAACTGCATTACGATCTTAATCACAAACCTTACGAATTGGGAAGATTAGTAAATTTATTGATATTCTGCAACACCGATATGTTGCATTAACAAAACCAGAACCGATGCCTTTCCATTGCCCTCTTCTTTACGTCGATCATATCAGACATTCTCGCAGATTCGCGAGAAGTCCCAAATTTCCTCGAACATTCTGGAACATCAACGCGACTTTGATGCAAACATGCTTAAATGCTGAAACTTGGTTCATTTTTAGCCTGTTTCAATCGAGTCGATTCTTTCATTGCTATCATATCTGTCGCGAATGTGCATGTTGTTATTTGCGTGTTGATTGCAATTCACGGTATTAAATATTCATGACAGTATATTTATACAAATTCATAGAGATATTTTCAAGTGGGTGTAAGCGAGCATCTGCCGATGGTGGAGCGTCAGTAAGTGCTCAAGTGAGCGTGGATCAGAAAATAAAAACAAGGAAGCATTCTCAAGAATATTTAAATTTTAGGTTTAGAAATGCTGAAGTAAATGAAAAAGAAAGGTTCCTATGTGTCATTAGCGCAAATGTTTTGGCAACAGACACTATTAAACGTTATAAACTTAAACACCACTTGTAAACGCTTCATAGTGAGTACATTATCAACCCCGAGAATTCTTCGAATTAAAATTAAAAACATTTGAAAAGTAATCATATTTTTAAAAAACTTTGCAAACAAAAAAGACATCTTTCTTACTATAAATTACAGAGTTTCATATAAATTAGCAAAATGTAAAGTACCTCACAATAATAGTGAATATCTCATTTTGTAAGCTGCAAATGAGATGTTTTGAGCTATGTTTGGAGACAATTTTGCCGAGCAATTGCAGTCCATGCCCCTATCAAATGAAAAATTCACCGTCGAATCGGTGATTTAGCTGAGGCTGTACAACATCAGCTTTTTGGGAAGTTGCGTGACAAATTGTTTTCAATTCAACTTGATGAGGCAATAGATAGAAGTATAGGTGCTCCTTCCATTACCTATGTTCGATTTTGTGATGGTAAATCAGAAGCAGAGCTTTATTTCTTCAAACCAGTAGAATTCAAATCAACAGCTCTCGCATTATTTGCTACCTCAAATGATTTTATAAACGAAGCAAACATAGAGTGAAACAATTGCATCGTAATATTCACTTATGTTGCTCATACAATGTCTTTAAGCCTTAGAAGTATTCAAGCATTTGTGAACTGGAATTCTCTTCAACCCACAGAACTAATTAAGTTGTCTCTATCATCAAGTCGTTATCCTCTATCTCCCTTCGTTTCTATTTCATTTATATATCATTACCTCCTATTCACATCTATTCCATCTTCATATAATTTACGTAATCACGTACCAATTTGATTGGGAAACAATTGTTATTTCATTCAATTGAAATTATTATAAGATCTCCGAGGCTAGTGAAGAGAAAATCGCGAATACCTCTTTAGAACAAAGTTTAAAAAACAATTTTTTTTTGTTCACTTCCCCAAAAAACAACATACGTTAAAGCAATAAAACTGCGTTTGCATTTTGAAATTTTTAATCTTGTTATCGCATGTTAAAATAACAATAATTTATTATTAATAAAAATAATCTTTCTGAACTATCAAGAAAATTTGTACTAGAAAGATGTAGGAATACGAAGTTAAAAATAGTGAGATGAGATAACTATTCTTTTTCTCCATGCTATTATAGAAAGCCACGGGGAAACGTAAAAGTGGGTGCCAAAATGTTTAAATTCCAGAGGCACCTCGCATTCCTTTCCTAAAATCGAGCCTGGCAGCGATCGATTTGTTTTCAATAGCACATCTTTGCATTTCCTCCAAACTCGTCACTTCCAAACCGAATTTCTATCTTGAGTGAGGTGCACAGATTTGTAGAAACCTGCATCCCATTCCTTATTTATTCAGCTCACTTCTCCAGAAAACGGTTGTCAGATTGGGATACACACGACCACCTCTTGATCCATCCTGCGTGACAATCCCCTTCGGCGTGTGATCTAATTTAAATCTTCGTCGATGGCCGAGACAACTATGTAGTGCGTAAAGTATGATATTGTTTCTCCGTAGGCGTTCGTCAGCGTTAAATTTTCTAGGGGCCCTTTAAGTCCTTTGAGATATCTCCTTTTACAGGCGGGTCGATACGGGACGCGAAACGAGAGACCGAATTTCATTCAGTTGTAATGAATTTCCGTAACTTTTACGCATTCGTAAGCACTGAAATTGGAGTGATGTTTACTAATAACGACTCAGTTTGGAACACTGCTTGCACACAGAAATAGATTTGGAAGGCAAAGATGGGAATCCAGGTTTCCGCTGGATATAGTGAAGCGACTTAAATTTGGGGGGTGGGGTGCGAATTCGAATTTACATCTAGGTTTATTGTTAATTGTGTCAACATTCACTTCTAATTACTAGCTTGATTTTCTCAGAGTGACGTAATTTATGGGCCGCTGTAACTGGTTGATAGAGATTTAATTTAGCCTTAGGAGGACGGTGGTAACTGTAGATTGGATTTCATCAGATATTTGATAATGCATCAGTTCTTCGTTAAATCCAGTGGCATCTTTACATGACATGATGTGGAAGTTTGAAGAGAGTAATTCCAGATTAGACGCATAATCTAATCATGGTTCTGTTGCAATTCGAATGTTGCATTTCTAATGTGTCATAAATTGTCTTCTGTACAGTTAAGCGAAGTTCTAAATTGAACCAAACTTTGAAACTATATTAAAATTACAGAACTTAAGCTTTTGTTTTATTTTACATAAAATTATGCAATTTAAATAACATTTTATTGTTCCTTTAAAAACGGACACCATTTTTTTTATCTATTCTGTATGTATTGCATTTAAATTTGTTTTTCTTCAAACTCAAAAACCTTTCCTTTATAAAATGTATAAATGTCAACCATTGACCAAAATACTAAAATCTTCACGAAAGCCAATTATTTCAACATCAATTGAAGTTTAATTGTTTAAATAAAAAAATCAAAATGAGTCTATTTATTGACAATTTCCTTTTTTTTTCGTAAAAACAAGGTTTTCCCCTTCTGTGTATTTCCATTGATATAATGTTATTTAAACGAAAACGCAGTTTGCTATCATTTTCATACTCTATTATAACATTGGTAATGTATTTTCATACTTTTAAGATCTTGGGGAAAAGTATATCTCTAATTCTTCAGATCATCCAAATTTCAGAAAAAAATGACCAAGATAAGAGTGCAAAAAAATGTTTAAACTTTCAATATAACCGAAGCAAGTTCATTTTAACATACTTTCTACAATGTCTTTGTAATTAAGATCTATTTTGTTTACAAAAGGTTTCCTTAAATCTTTGGAAACAAATAATGCTTTTTATTATAAGATTTTTATCTTTAATCTACCATCTTAAGTCAGAATAGTTCATCACATAATTGATTTTTCCTAACTCGTCGTAATTTTGTATAAAGCTTTTGCAAGAAGTTTCTTAAATAATAATTCAATATATAGATATAAATAAAACTACAATTTTATGTCATTGCATTTTTGAAAATATTATCCTTTATTTTTTGGTTTAAGTTTTACTTCTTATACCATTGTTTTTTTTTTTATGTAATTGTTCCTAAATGCTCTTTTGATCCACTCACACAAAAATCAAGGCATTTTTGTGCAACTAATTCGTTGCGTAAGATTATCGATAAAAAGTAATATTAATCTAGAAATATCTTTGAAATGTATATGCAATTCATTTTGAAAAAGTATACTTAGTAAATTATTTTTATTGACTGTTATTTCTTTAGAATATTGAAGAAGAAAGAAAATTTAATTTTACAGCCATAGTCATAAATACTTAGCATTTTATTACAAAAGATTGGAACAAACTAAACGTTTCTTTTAGTATAGTTTTATTGTATATAACTTATTTTGAGGTCTACATTCTTTCTCAAAACAAATACGAGTATAGCAATGCATAATTCTGAAATACAAGTAATGAGCCTCAGAACAAGGTTTTATTAATTTAGTAACAATACAAACACTAAAAAAAGAATGACGAGCTTGATTTTATTACTAATATTTTTCCACTAGAAATGACGTTTTGATAAGTTAAAATCAGTTCTTTCAGTTGCTTAAATAGTTGCATCGTCAACAAATTAATGATTTAATGTTTCCTTTTAATTTAGAAACTAATACCAAATCTCAAAAGAAAATGATATCTTACTGTCCCGTTTTAAAATTATTTAAATGAAACAATATATTGCTGTTAGGTGTGAAAACTCTGCATAATATCGAAGTAATGTGCATTCGCGTTGTGCTCCCCCTTTAAAATATACCAGACAGGAATACCAATTTCTTTTCGTACGTCGAGAAAAATATATTGTAGAAATCACATAAAAATTGCTGATTGAAACACTTAAAAAATTATTGATCTATAAATTAAATATGTAATAGATCGTTTATAATAAACATGGAGACTCTAAAATGTTATTTTTTCCTAAATTATATACAGGTATACGTTAATGATATTAATTTGATAAGTTCTTTTATTTTAATTTATTTATCTGCCAATTAAAATCCTCATATTAGTAATCTGAAGAAAGAATATTAATTTTAGCTCATTTCTTTAAAATGCAGTTAGTAATAACAAATTGATTTAAACATTAATTTTTTTTTCATTTTTATATTTAAACATAACATTATTAAGTAAGTCTTACAATAAGAGGTGATAAAAACTCAACAAAAAATTGTGTTTTTAGACTAAATGAAATTAAGTTTATTACGAAATTTTAAAAGTAATTGTTTTACATTAATAATTATGAAGTAACATTTTGAAAATAGCTCATATTTATAATAAATGCTATGTAAAACTCAAAGGCACATACAGATAAATGAATAAAAATAAGCTCTAAAATAATTTTTAATTACTAAACATTCTTTTAAAGAAATAAAATATTTTAAAATGTGATATGAAATTTGAAAATTTATTGTTAACTGAAATGTTTCCCTATCTTACGTTGAAAAAACATTCAACAAATTTAAACAAAAAATTTTCTTTGTAAAAGTCTTTATCATTTAAATAACGCTTCAATCATTCTTATCAAAATACTGTTTAATAATAGGTTTAGTATTAAATATATCAATTTTAGTATAAAATTATTTCTGTAAAAAATACATGTCTATAATAGAGGACTTAATATTTGGTTTGAAAGGTTTGAATAGAAAACCTTAGAGTCAAAATAGACTGAAATGTAATTATCGATATAATACGAGATAAGAGGAGGGGGAAAACTTCCAGAAAAATAAAATTAAGAAACTAAAAACTATGCTCATTACATTAACACTTTTTTTTCAAAAAAAAAAGTATAAAACTAAATTATAATTTTTTAAACCTTCGTGTTCATTAATTGCAATGCATTGGAATTAAGAAACCCTTGGATGTTCCGCTACAAAGAAAAAAAATTAAATTAAAGAAAATCGAAAAAATGTAATCATTATTTTGAAAAGGATTTATAATAAATTCTTGAAAGCCGTTTTTGTTTTCGTACCTCGTCAATTTTAATTAATTTTAAAGATTTAAATAACTAAAATTCTCACAAATTAATTAGAGAAAATGCAAGCTGAAAACAAATTAAAAGAAAGTTGAATATGCATCGCGATTTCTTTCACAACCTTTACGTTAAATAAAATTTTAAAGATAACTATACCACAAAGTGCAGATACATTTTATTTTTAATCAGTTCATTTAATTTTCATTAATTAAGGTTATATTTATGGATACATTTTAAGTATATAATAGTTATTAAAGAGCCTTTTTTATAATAAATAAATGTTATTTTAAGAGAATATATTTTGACATCAATTTCATAGAAAGAAATAGAGAGTTAATATTAAACATTGCCTTATATGGATATACATTAAGGATATTATATATTATAAGGCTATTGACATGTTGGGTAAATATTAGCTTTAATCTTACCATTTTGTAATTTTTCATTAAACCTCAAAAATTAAGTTCTAAGGGGGGAAAAATTCTGTGAGGTAAATTAATTTAATGTCGGGGGTTAAACATCCAAATTAAATTATTTTTAAATATATACGATGCTTGAAAGAATAATAATAAGATATTTTTAGATAAAAGCTATAAAAGAAGCTTCTAGTAAACATGCAAGAAGTTTAAATTTTTATTCTCACTTTTATATTATATTATTAATTTACATTAATTTTCAACATTGAGAAAAAATTTAAAAATAAAATAAGGCTGAATTAAAACATTTTTAAACTTATTTGTCAAATCTAAATTACTAACATTCAGTTTGTATAAACGCAGTTTAATTCTTTTTAAGGTCAGAAGAAGTATATTTACAACCACTAAAGGTATGAGAACCTTCATTTTAACTGGTTTTGAAAGTTGAAGAAATTTTAAAAGAGTTATCATAAAGCAGAATTTAATGAAAACATGGGCCAGAAAATTGATAATCTTAAGTGAAAATTCAATAAGGAAACAAAAATGCTAGATAGGCATCTAAGTTTATATCATGCTTATAAAAGTAACTTATCGTATCTGATTTAAAGAGCCAAAATTAAATCTCTTTTTCTAAAAATTTTATCTTTATCAGGTTTAATTAATATTATCTTAACTCTCTAAATGCGTTCATACAATGCATCAAGGACGGTGACATACGTTTAAAGTATTCGGTTCAAATATAAGTATATCAAAAGTTTTCATGAAGAATAATGTTTATTATTACATATTTTAAACTAAATTGATGCTAAGATCCCTCATGTGATTAAATGTACATAAAGTTGGTAAATTAAACTCATGTTTAGATGTCATCCTCGTCATTTGACCATGGTTCAAGCCATCGAAGTTAATTTGTTCTATTAACATAACGCAACACCAATGCAAATAGAGTAAAACAGAGAGTTTATATAGATAGAAATTTTAATTAGAAAATTTTTATTTATACTGCATAATATTTCACTACTATTAATATTTATTTCACGTTTAAATAAATTCTTCTTCTAAATTAATACTGTTTAAAATACAATTTTTTGAGCGCAGTTTAATATGTACGCTAAAAATGATTAAATTTGGAATAAATGAATTGATTAAAAAGTGTAGAAACATTCCCGTAAAACTATTGATCTTGAATCAACATCATCGACAAAAATCTGAATTTCTTTTTAATATTCCAAAGTTTCTCACAGAATGGATGATACTAAACTTAAGATGCAAAGCACTTCTCAACTCATAAAATCAATGTTTAAGATCTTTCAATGGCCGTGAAAAGCTGTGTGCTGTGAAATCCCAAGATTAACTCAAAGCTGGTAAGAAATGAAAAACACAGTCGCTAAAAGAAGAATCCAATTAGTTGCTTTAATGCCAGACTTTAGAATTACCTTAAACTTTTTTTGAGATTTAAGGAAGCACATCATTTTTCATAAATATTAAATTTCCCATTCTAAATTCTAATTTAAATATAACAATAGCACTATTTCCTTAAAAGCATTCAAAAGTAAATATTGATGCATTGAAGTACTTTTAAAAAGCAATAAACCAAGCGCATTGATAAAGAAAAAAAAGCATTACATATTCTTTGAGAAAAAATATTGCAGAGTTATATTTAATGACCCGATAAGATTAGTAAAACTCTTAGTTTTACGAATAGAAAATTACCCGAAAATCCTCCCCCCCCCCTTTTTTTTTTTATTTCCATAGAAACTGAAAACTTTCACATATAAGAGTACACGTCATTTTGGAATCTTAAATGCTTAGATTACAGTTGAGTAAAACAAATGATTTTCGTTAAAATCGTTTTCTGAAAAGTGTTCAAAGTTGGAAGTTATAAATTTTATTTTTGTGAAACTGGAATCGTCTTACAGTTTTAAGCATGGAATTATTTTAGGTATATAAAAATTATATAAAATTAGTTTCCAAAATTGAAAAGAACATATTTTAATAATGTTAACAACATAAATATAAAAATCCCTCAATCATCAAATGTTCCATCTGTTAATATGGTTTAATTCTGTTTAGGAAACTTTCAGTGAATTATTTCGAGAAATTTCCTTTTTTTGCAATAAATGCGTATTTCTACTAAAGTGCTATAAGACTGTTTTGTTTCCTTTTTATTTGGAACAAAGTAAAAAAAAAACATTTTGTAGTTTCTAGTGAGGACTGAATTATTCGCTACAATATATAAATAACATATGAATGTATGTTTG
>BMAW01101586.1:19101-45466 GCA_019974015.1 Nephila pilipes | reverse complement strand
ATATATATATATATGGTTTCTTCTGCACTTATATATATATATATATATATATACACATGTGTGCGCGCGCCGGCGGGGGGGGGGGTAATGGACAAACTTTTAATTACATAAACATTAAAATCTACCAGCATAGATTCCATATGTAAAGTAAAAATTGCTTAAAAACTTATTACAAAATTGAGATAAGTCATTTCTGTCTGCATAAATTTTAAAATGGTGAGTCTCGATTAACAAAACACTAAGAAAAAGATTATGGTGGGAAAAACATTTTACAAGGCTTTGAAATACTGTTTATCTTCGTGGTTTGAATGTTCTGTACTGTGATAAAAATATTTTATAGACCATGAAACTAAAAGATAATAAAGAATTTTTTACAAGACTTTTAATAATGGTCAATTAAAGAGGTTAAAAATAAAAAAAATTAAATATTACGTAAGGCAAAAGAAAACACCTAAGTAAAAATAAAATTATAAAAAAAGGAATCGTGAGTTAAATAATAATTTTGAAAATAATATTAATGTTAAAAATATTAATCATTTTATTTTCAGTTTGAAAGAAGAAAAAAATTAGCATTTTTACAGAATTTCTAGATAATGATAACAAAATAGATAGCCAGTATTTACATATTACTAAAGATGTTACCAACTACTCTTGATATATAGGCATCAAATCAAATATTATTCAAAATAATATAATAGTACTGAATATTGTACTTAAAATCTTATGAATAATTCTTTTAAAAAAATATTAATTTTAATTATATTTTTGAAATATAAGAAATTTCTTTTTATTAAATACGTTATATTTATAAAAGTTCTTAAATATAACAAGAACGATTAGATAGGTTTTTAATAGTAATAAAATTAAAAATATGGAGTAATAAAATAAATTATAAATGTACAGAATATAAATAATTTATTAATAAAGAGCTAAACATGCAATTTCTGGAGATCTATGGAAAGTTTGAGAGGTATTATGGATATTGGTACACTTTTTCGGATTAAGATCTCCACTAATAATTATTTCATTAAAAAAGGAATCCTTATATAAGAGATTAATAATTTTACTAAACATTTTGCTGTTAAATATAGTTTCCCTGTTGAAGTATTTGATGAGTATCAATGCTATATTTATGTAAAATTACTGCTATACATTTTAAAACTAAAGATGGGATTAAAATAGAACCTATTATTAAAAAAATTTAGATTTTAAAAAATACTTTATTATATGTTATGGTGACAGTCACAAATAACTATGAAATCATGTGCAACAATTTTTACAGTTTAATTAATAATTATTATTTAGAAAATAAGATTAGTGACATCATAATTAATAATAGAATTACAGGTCCATATAAGAAATTAAGATTACACATTCATCAAATTATGCTTCCTCAGATCTTTATAACTCCAAAATATCATAAAGAGCCCATTATATTTGGATCAGTCATTAATGATTACAATACCAATTTTGCAAAAGCTGTTAAATTACTACAAAATGAATACAAGATATTATGAATAAATTTAATAAAACTGCCCTCATTACAAATAGATATTATTAAGAATATAAAACACAATGATTTATGGGCTGTCCATGGTTGTGATATTGAAAGCTACTTGAATTCGAGAGACATAGATGATCTAGTTATGGTACTGTTAATTATTTATAAGGATTTTAAAATTAGGACATTTATTTCATGGTGCATTTAAATCTTTAATTTTATACTTACTTGGAGAAAATTATATTAATAATAAAGATAAAAAAAATTATAACAAACTAGTGGTATTCCACAAGGAGGACTAACGAACAATTATTTCTAAAATATCTGCTTAAATTTTTATGATCATTATTACATTAATAGATATAATTTCATTACATATAACTGTATTGATGATCTCAATATTTGAATTAACCTACTGAAAATAAATATAACTTTACTTTTATCTTACATATTTAATTCAAACTGATCAGAGTAAATATGCAATAGAATATTTAGATATACTATATTGAAAATTATGGATAGTAGAATTATAAGCAATATTTTTACAAGAGAAATTTTAAATTTCGTATTAATAAGGTATTTTTCTAGAGCAGCTGTTTACATATTTTTATTTATTTAAATTTTTTAATAATTACATTGTAAGAAATAATAATTTACTAAGTTGTTAAAATTTTCAATTACAAGAAAACTATCTCTAATTGCATTATTCAAATTACTTTATTTATTTTACTAATCAATATTTAAAAACGATTAAGACAAAAACAATAGACATATATTTCGTTGTATATATATATATATATATATATGAATTAAGTATGTTTGTAAATAGGTGTGTATGTAATTGCTATATATATATATACTATGTGTTTGCGTATAGGTATAGTTTTCGCAATTGTTAATGACAATATTCTTCGAAAAGTTTTAAATCATTTTTGGTTTTGTAGAAAATTTTATATTAGTTTTAAACTTAACTATCAGATGGAGACACATATTATTAGAACTGATTATTTATGAATTTTAATAGTCTAGGATTCACTAATATAAGAACGTTTGCAAAATGAAATATTATTAATTTATAAACGTTACTTGGTACAGGATTTTAAATAGATTTTTCAAAAGTTTTTGTTAATAAATTCTGTAGTTTAGTGAGTGAATAAATCAATCAATAACTTTAGCATTTATAAACTAGGTAATGTTACACCATATTAGAATGCGATATGCCCAACAAATTTTTAATTTAAATAGTATTACTTTCTTATATCAAAATATTTTTAAGTGCATTAATATGTATGGACTTTTATCAGTTCATTTTTATTTACTTCAGTTTTAATGTAATTATTTACTTTTTATCATTTTTCTAATTTGAAGTTCTATTCGTTTGTGAAATTTTGATTATTTGGTTTATACCATTAACGATAATACAATTACTGAAGATGTGATTGATAGGACCGTGAAACTGGTTTAAACGCATATTATCCCTTCCAAAGTATAAGACAACAGCATTTAAATTACATTATCTCCATTTTTGTTTTTCCTTAATTCTTTCCTTTTTATCTTTTGATTTTGATTAGCTTTTGTCTAAAATTTTGTGTTGAGAAATTTACTTTTGTTTTGAATTTACTTATTAGAACGTTTATTTATTACAGAGAAACTTTAGAATACATATTTTATTCTTATTTTTCTTAGAATAAATGTTTATTTAGTATTGTTAAAATTAGCTGGATATGTAAAGATGAGTAAATTTGATGTTTAATTGGATTTATTGCTTATGAATATGATATGGTTTGGTGTAGTTCAGAAATAAATAGCTTTGGTGTTAGTTATATGTATTTAATAAAGAATATAAATGCGTGCAGATTATTTTTAACGGGTTACTTTAATTTGGTTTCATTAAATTTTGATTCCTCTGCATATTTTTTCTTTAATTTCTGTGGTTAAATAACTTTTTTGAATGAAAAATATTTTGCTCTTTTTGGGTTTTTCACCATTTTACTATAAAATAATTGTGATGAGCTTATAAATAGAATCTTTAATACTAGTATAAACATGCATACTTAGTCCCAAGCCAGAGACAACTTCTGGAATTAATTTATCACCTTCCTTTTCTTATGATCTTGTTTTGAATGAAACTTGTACTTTTCCAATGATAAAAATGTAAAAAAATTAAAGGAATGCCCCAGGGAGGACCACCAAGTTATAGTCTTTACACTTCTTTGATCAAAATTTTATAGTCAACAATGAACTCATTTTGTTCAGATATATTGATGGCCGTATTGATTTTCCAATTAATTTCAACCCAGAATTTGAACCCGATTTATTATTTCATCCTTCTCATTGAATATAAATAAAATTAATATATTCTCAAGAAAAAAATTATTTAGATTTTAACTTAAAAGTTGTAGATAATAGGATTATTAGTAATATTTTTAACAAGAGAGACAATAACTTTTTCTAAGTAATAGAGTTTATTTCTTAATACCAGTTTAAACATAAACACATGTAGAAACATATTACATAATTTTCATCATAGAAATATTAATCTAGATTGTATACCTTTAAATTTTTTCTGTTTTTATTTTTTATTCTGTTTTATTATTTTAGGTTTGTTTAATACTAATTTTTAAACATGAATTATTTTTTCTAAGTTATGTGCGAGCCTTGGACAAAAGACTGGTTGATTCTAGAATTTAGAGACAGCATTTTATCAACAGCTAAAAATTGTTATTTTTCACGTGTGGAAAAAAAAAATGTTTTTTGTCGTTAGCTTTGATGCTATTTTAATTCAGTTTTTATGCTTTTTCCAGTTTTTGAATCATTTGATATCTAACATTTATTGGTTCTCAACGTGTATATCAATCATCCAAGTTTAAATTACTTAATTTTCAAATGTGTGTTCATTTTTGTGTATGATTAGTGCACCCTGATTGCAATTTTCATATGCATGGTGAGTTGTACGTGCAAAACGGTTTTGATCTATTTGGTTTATCTTTTGAGTTTTTTCCAACATTATTGTTTAAGTTATTTTAGCTTTTTTTTAAAGATTCATTTAAGCAATTGTGCTTTTTTTCTAATTCAATTATTTCTGTTTTTGACTTAGCTTTTAGTATCTTTTTAATTGTATTTTTGGTTTTATAACAATTTTAATATAATATTTTGTTGATGGAGACAGTTTGGTAAATAATTCTAGAATAAACCAGCTTAACAGTCTACCAGTTACAACTTAAATGTGCTATTTTCCAGATTTTTGTTTTTTCTTCAATATATTTTTGATTTATAAAGTTTCCAATTTTTCAACTCTTTTGATATATCTCGTGATTGTCTACTTATTGTAATTTACTTTCTTTTGCATTTATAATTTTTCTTTTTAGTTAAATTTGTTTATTGTATTATCATTTAATTTCAATTTCTTTTTCGAAATTGTTATTTTTGGATTGATTCATGTCTTTTTCCTTAATAGTTCATCTGTAATTTTACATTTACAATTATTTCTTTACTTTTAACTTCTTTTTATTTCTTTTCTTTGTAATCCTTATAAAGCATTGTCTTAAAAAAATTAGATACTATAAACATGTTTTAATAAGTAATTTTTTTAATTAAAAATGTTTTATGAATGCTAATTATAGGCCAATTTCTAGAAGAATGTAACAAATCATGTAATTACACTGGTTATCGAAGTTTAATATGAAAATTATGTTAATTTTTTAAAACTCTTTTCTTTACATTATCTCCATAATACCTCTTAACACATTAAATATCTTGATTTTTCCAACTATTTCTATTAATCTGACATCTTAGACAGTTGTAACCGTTTTTATGATAAAAATCATATTGAAATTTTTGCAACAAATAAATAAATATCTGAAAAATTTATTTAAATTAATTAAATTTGTTTATAACAATTTCAAATTATAATTATACTTTTACATCTATATATAACTTTTTAAGGTTTGTAATTGAAAATATGATTCATTTATAAATCACGCTTTAAATATTGAATGGTTTCTGCAAAAGGTAAGCTAAAATTCGTTCAAATTTCAAAAAATAAGTAAGGACTATATCGAAGATTGATTAAATCTGTCAATAACGACTGTGAGCATCTATCAAAATTTGTGATTTAGTTCATAAAAATAGTGTCGAAAGCATTCTATGACTTACAAAAGAATCTTTGATACATGAAACAATACGAGTATATCACTAAAGCCCACTCATTGGCATTGCAGCTTAGAATACCAACGATATTTGAAGTGACTCTCAGAATGATTTCATCGTCTTTCTTCAATACAAAAACCAATACTTAAATCGCAAACTGAAGAAAGAAATGACTGTTCAGTTTTCGAGATTTCATTTTTCACTATGCATTAAAGAATGACAAACAACTCTGGACATCTCTCCACCTACAATTAATCTTGAAGAAAGATGCCGGGAGGATAGCCTTTAACAATATCATCTAAAAAGCTTTTCTCTCATACTTATTTCCTCTCTTATTTTTACCTTTTGTTTTTATTAGATTCTCACTAAGTAATGTGTATTTTGGAATCCCGTTGACAACTTGGGTCTCGAGAGAGTTACTTTTACTTTGTTTTTGTCGATGAAATTGTTTGTGTCTTCATTTTCATTGTTGATACAGATACTAAATTACGCAATATCGTCTAAGAAATAATAAGTAATGGGAGATTTAATGGTTTAAGAAATAATGATTTTTGGAATACAAACTGTGATAAATAAGTAATTAGAAGGTTATTGGAATTATACAGTTCAGATCACAATAAACAATTTTAACTTTAATAATTACAAAAATGTTTATTTTTCTGCAACAAAAATTTCTTTAATTAGAAAAAATTAATACTATAAGCTAAGTAAGTGCTATTGGTCACAGATCTCGTAATTCTAATCAGGTGACGAGAGCAATATCACTGATGGCATACATAAACAGTTCGGTGCGCTCAACATGGAAGATGTCAAGTGGAATCAATTTCAAGCATCGCTCGTCACAAAATTAGTGTTAATGATTATTGGCATACCTCAGACTTAATTATACAAGAGGAAACAGTATTTTGTACTTTTGTGTCTTTTTGAATGACAATGTATTGCATGCGAATAAATCCATCTTCGTAATAAAGAAGTAATGTTCATATTACACAAACATTATTTTATCGGTTTTGCTAAAATTAATAAAATAATCTTCTCTTCCTTCCAAATTTTTGAATATTTTTTCCTCAGTCCTTATATGTTTAAGGAATTCCTTTTAGGCTTTATTTCCTCTTACTTCGTTAAATCAAATCATGAACTAAGGAAAATGTGTTTTAAAGCAAGAATTTAATGAATAAAACGGTCATGAATCATAATTTGGAATAAGATAGATTTTTCTCCAAATCAGAATCTCAACTTATGTCATAGAAATTATCAGCTCTGTCTTGACTTAAAAATTAAATAAATGTTTGTATTCAAATAAGTTCAAAGTAGAAAAGCATCCCCCAACATGATTGAAAATTGAATTAAAGTGATCAAAATAATTGTAAGAGTTTGTAAGTCTCCTATATTCATTCCATAATCTTAAAGCAAATTACAGTTCACATTTTAAGTTAGTCAATCAAAATTTTGTAACCTTGCATACACATTAATTCCTTTATATACTTATATCAATTAAGTATAAATGTTTGAATCATTTTCTGGGTTGCATTTATTATTATTATTATATATATATATATATATTGTTATGGAATGAATTCTTATTTTAAAATCCAATGTTATTAAATAAGTTGCTGTTATTGAATATATAGTTATTTTAAACATATTGTTAATTAATATTCATTGTCCTTAAATTCATTATTATTGAGTTAATTATTATTTTTAAATACAATTTTAGAAACTAAAATACTTTACATTTAAATGGAAACTAAAAAGTACGGAAACCTATTTTTAAATAGACAATACCTCTTTCAACAACTTTTAAATTTTATAATGAAGTAAAAATGTCGCAAACTTTTTTTGATTTTGAAAACAAAATTACTTGCTAATATTTACTGTATTTTTCAAAGTCACATGATAAATTTTACTTTAGCTTTATATTTTCTCACTTCCTAAAATAATTTATAAATAATTATTTAATTTACAGATTATTTTAGTCATTGCAAATATCATAATAATTTTATTGATATGAATATCCCTTCAAAGTAATGGTAATATTTACCGTTAATAATTATATATATATGAATTATGAATATATTCTTAATTATGAATATATTCTTATAATAATTTATTATGAATATATTCTTATAATAGTTTATTATGAATATATTCTTAATTCAGTTGAACCAGAAGTACAGTACAGTATTAGCTGCTGAATAGAAACATTTAATTTATTTCTGTTAATTATTTGAGAAAATTTATTTTTTACCATTTTTCATATTAATACATATTAAATTAATTCGGGTTTTTATGAAGATCTTTTAGGGATACCATGTTTTATTTAAAATAGTACGATGCGGAGAATTTTCAGTTTGCATTCATTTGAAGATATGGAACAAGTAAAATTTACAGAAAAAATGTAAATGTCTAAGCATTATTACTATAGTCGTTTGAATTTTAAAAATGTTTAAAATACGAACGAAAACTACGTTCTAACAATTAAAATGTTACAAAAAAATTATTTTGAAAATAAAGCAAGATTGGTTGCATCCTTTCATTCAAAAAGTGACAATCTAAATTTCGGTGGCACATTTTATCTATTCAAGAAAAATAATCTAAATGACGAATATATGAATTTGAATCACAAAAGCAAAATAAATCAATTTCAGCTATGATTTACATCATTTTGCCCGAACAATTTATGGATAAAAAAGGAACAACTTCCTTGGATTCTAAAAATTGCAAAAAGTTTTAAAATGGTTTTTCATTATTTAACCTTGAAAATAAATAAGCATGAATACCTATTTTTCATTAAATATTACAGTAATATACAATTTAATACAATGACATAAAGAAAAATTTACAAATCTCAATCATTTTCAGAATTTGAAGTATTCATTTTCATAAAAAAAGAAACAGAATGAAAATTATTACTTTTGTAACGATACTTGTTATATAAATACTCGTGGTTAAAATTTTTAATTGCATGTTTAAAAATGAAGCTTATCAAAAAGATTTTGTAATTTTATTTTGTCAATATTTTGTAACAAAAATTCAATAATATTTACAGTCAAATTATAAAAAAAAATATTTGAAATAAAACATAGATTCTTCATAAATCTTAAATGTACAACAAAACAACAAGTTTTAAATATCTTTATAAAAAAAGCATTTTCATTTAGCAAACCAGTTTTATTATTTACAATCGTAAAATGTGAATTACAGACAATAATAGTATTTATAAATATTTTTTGGCTTACAAAAATTATTATTAAATTGTCATTTAAAATCGAATTTCCTAATTTCAGTTTTTTCCTCTTATAACTTATTTTTAAAAAAAGTGAGTTTTTATAATAGACTGCAAAATCATTTTACGAAAGTGAACTGTTATAACAGAGATTTACATTGAGAGATTACAATTTTTAAAATTAATTTTGCATACACACCAGAATTAATAGAACAAAATATTTCCATGTTTAATGTTTTCGTGAATGTTTTACAAATTTTATTCCTGAAATTCTTATAAATAATATTTACGTGATTACCTAAAACTGCAGATGTTCATTGAAAACACAATTTAGTAATAAACATTTGTCACTACTAGATTATTTTTGAACTACTCGACATTCTAAAACATGCTTTCATGAAAAGAAAGAAATCTATAAATCAATGAATTTGAGTTATGAATTTGTTTGCATAACTAAGTAGATACCGTATTATTCAGGATTTAAACATACATTATGATAATAATTAAAAAAATTTCAAAGTTACTGAAATTAACATTACTCAAATGAAATAATAATGAATTTAAAGCTAATGGAATAAAATAATAATGAATTTAATATTACTGAAATGAAATAATAATAAATTCAATACTACTGAAATGAAATAATAATGAATATTTATTGCTGAAATGAGATATTACTGAATTGGAATTCTTAAATAAGGAATAAATTATAAATTTTTCTGATAAATAAAATAAAGAGCTTTTTTATTTGATATTTGAGTGCTATACTTATCAAGTATATTATTGAATATCTAAACTCCCGTTTTCAGAAAAAAATAATAGAAAATTATTCTCTTATTTATGTTGGGACTTGAAACGATCGCAGTTTTCTCCTTATATCTCTTGAGATAAGATAGTTCCCAAGACAGCGTTCAGTTACGATAAGATTTACGCTTCCCAAAGGACCATCCATGTCTTGAGGGATACCAACACAGCCTTGTTGCGTGGAATTCAAAGACCTAGACACTTTTCTATCCTATTGTCAACAGGGACTCTACATCTGATAAAAATAACTTAACAAGGAAACAAAAACATCGCTTTTTGTACGGATAAAATACTACATTCCTTCTACATATTACATGAATGGATCTCATTTTGACTTTTTTCAAAATGAAGAAAAGGAACATAAATCAAATAATTGTACTAAAGATTATTAATGTATTAGACTATTGTTATTACAATCATTATTCTATTGCTTAAAGTATATTTATTTTTAAAGATTTATCAACAGCAAAGAGATAGAATTATTACCTAATAAGTTAGAAAAAAAAATATTTTAAATTATAGCAAGGAGAGGTTTACATATTTATAACTAAATAAGCGTTTATCCGTACAATTATCTTTTCAAAATAAGCACTGGAAGATTAATTTTATTTTCCATTTGGAATGACACATACATTCCATCGATAGGAACTGTGGAAAAAAGAAGAATATAAAGCCTAAATTGTTAATAAAAATTGAAGCTATAGATAAAAAAAATCAATTTCCTATGCTAATATCACAAACAATAATCAACATATGTTTCATGCAGAAGTCATTTGAAGCATTGATAAATAAAAAGTGCACATCTATAAATTACCTTTCAAAACTTTAGTTCTTAATTTCATTCGAAAACTAACTGTAATTAGCTTTTAATAACGAATTTATATATTTTCAAAGCAAAATCTTTATCAATGTATAACATGAAATCAGGAATTTTTTTTGAAAGCGCTATAGAGAAATGTCAATGCATTTCGCACACAATAGTAATGTATACTCATAAAATGTCAGAACAGTTTCAATTAGAAACAAATAGTTGAAAGGACCACAGTTTTTATCTACTACTTAAATCTTCCAATATTGACAAACCGATGCATATTGCGTTACACATTTTCTCATGCAGGCAATTATGCTTAAAGTTAACAGATTTTTAAATATTTATTAGGGCAAGTATAATATTTTAAGGCTTAATTTATTTGTTTTCAATATTTAATTCTAAATATTGATAAACAATACTTATTTTCCGAATTTTATTATTAAATAAATAATTGCATACTAGGGAAAGAAAAATACCTTGTAAATTTTAATAATTACGTAAGTTAGAATGTCGATTGAAAAAGTGGATCGTGTAAACACATTTTACTGGAAACTAATATGCGCTATACTTATTTTTGTAAAATATAACTTTGTATTTTTGATACAAATAAATTTTTGTGAAAAAAGTAACTAAAGTATATTAATTCAATAACTGAAGTGTAATATTCTTATTTACCACATTTTAAGTCATATATATACAGAAAAACATAATTAGTATTTCTAAATGCTTATAATTCCTTAACGCGAACCATTTTACAAATTAAAACAATAATTAAAACCGCATTAGATGGCCGAAATTGTTTTCTAATATGAGATTATCTTCAATCAGACTCAAATTACATACTGTCTAGACGCTTGATTATCTTCAACTTAACCAAAATAAATAACGAACAACAAATAGAAAACTCTTATAAATGGATTAAACGAATCTAGAATCGGAGGTTTAACGAGTAAAGAACATGACAGTATAGAGAAATAAAAAATTGTTTTCAAAGAAAAGTAATTTTAGATAAGAGATAGGGGTCTATTCACATACACACACACAATGCTCGAGTCACTATTCTCGATTGTAATGAATTAAAATAGGAGCTGATATACTCACCAGAACTATTTAAGATTTTTAATGAGTTAAAATACAAAAAGAAAAATGAACATGGCCTGTTTTAAAAAATAAAACGAAAAATTAAAACCACATGATATAGTGGAAATTATTTCCTAATAAGAGATTATCTTCAATCAGACTCAAATTACACGCTATCTAGACGCTTGATTGTCTTCAAATTAACCAAAGTAAATAAGAAATAACAAACAGAAAACTCTTAGAAATAGATTTAAAAAATCTCCAATCGGAGATTTAACAAGGAAAGAACATGAGAGAGTAAAGAAACAAGAAAGGTTTTTTTGAAAGGTAAGTAATTTTAAATAAGAGGTAGAGGTCAATTCACACACACACAGTGTTCAAATCACTATTAGTAGATTGTAAATAATTAAAATAGGAACTGTTTTGCTAGCCGGATCTGTTTTAGATTCCTTGAAGAATTAAAATACACGAAGAAAGAAGATATGTTGTTTTCAACAAAAGAAAGGAGAAACAATTATTTTTGTACCATTTAATCAAGCATTATATCCAAAAATAAACACTGGTTACGATGATATAGTATTAAGTTCAAATCTAAATTTAGCAGATATCGGAAAATAATAACATTATTTTCTTTAAAAACATGTTTATCATGAGATCACTTATAAAAATAAGTTTAAAAAAGTCATTTTCGTTATTATTTCAAAAGAAAATCTAAGCACATCTTATTTAGATATTTCATTTGATGAAAGAAATATATCAATTAGTAATCATATACTTTTATTTGAATCAAAAAGCTCTTTATATAAAAATTTTGAATATACACTGACAAAATATGTTTGCATCAACATTGAATAATTAAAAAGGATTAAAACAAATGTAATGATTAATGATTAAATATTTGCTGGTGAACAAACTTTTGATAAAAAAAGTGTTTGAAAAACATTGCAGTCTTTTCATTTAAATTAATATCGTACTTTGTTTCATTATTTTCATGCAAACTAATACTCTAAAATTTTCTTTGTGCTTTTTTTCTCTTTTTCATTTCGTTTTAGAAGTTACTTTGTAAAAATACTGCCTTCAAAAATTTATTCTAAAATATAGTAAATGACAAAATATTTTCAGAAATTTTGAACTGCGTATAAAATGGTAGATTTTCAAGTGAATTTATGCATATTTGAAAACATATCGATAAAAGTACTTTATGAAACCTTTAGTGCTTTTTTTCTGATTCATAAGTAAAAATTAACACGGATAAGTAAAAATAAAATTTAAATAATTTATACCTATTCAATGTTAGGTTGTATGTAATCTTAAGAAAACATTTCTATTTAAAAATAGATATCAGCTACTTTTCTTCTGTTTAAAACACTGAATGAATAATGTGTTTGTGACATAAGTGACAAAAACAAGCCTCTCGGAAAAAGAAATGAATGTTAAATAATTCATGTTATTTTACGAATACCCACGTCATGAAAGTGTAGCTATAAATTCTGAGGTGAGAATTTGTTGTACTATCATAAGCTTTCACTTGCAGATGTGGCGATGTGGAAAAAACCGTATTATACCGTAACATTCTACATTAATACGTATGAGCCATGTATTACAAATATTTATTCTTGGATTCGCTTATATATTTTTTATCATTTCAAGGAATGTAAAGAATGCTTTTATCTTTTTCTTTTACATCATTAAGAAGGATATTTGAAATAAACATTCAAAAACTTTCCTGCCTTAAAAACGCAATAATTTTACTGAATACCTCTGACATAAATAAAAACAAAAGGCAAATTAAAATTATTAAAATTAGTGATTTAATAATTAAAATGAATTATTAAAATACCAATTTTAAAGTATGATTAAATTGTTTTAAAATGGAGCGTATATATGGAAAATAAACCATCATTAATTTGAAGAACTCTTAGAATAAAACTAAAAAAACATGATATATATGATATCTTTACAAGAATAAAAATGTTAATCTTTTTCACTGCTAAATTGAGTAGTGTATCAAAACTTTAAATTTGTTGAGACGTACCTCATTAAAAATTTAGAATATGTAGATGACATTGCAATTGTAATATTTAGAAATTTAAATTGCGAATGTGATTGCATAAGAAATTTAAGAAATAATGTAGACAATCTGAAAATAATTTACGACAGCAAGAGAATGAAATTTATAATACTGTTTAATAAGCTTACATTTCATTATTTATTAATAAACTTAAAGGATAATTTTCTAATCTGTAAATGTAAATCAACAAAAGGTAACATAATATGCACGCTTTTATGTTAATATAATTAAAATATTCGAGAATGGAATAAGTATTCTTTTAAAATGTACGAACTATAACGTTCAATTTGCTTAAAATATACATTAAACTAAATTCAAGGAATACATAACAATAATAATTTAATTAAAAAGAATATCTGAGAAAATTCAAGATATTTTTTTATATTTTATGCATTTTCCAAATTTGAAAGAGTTTATATTCCGATAAATTTCAAAATACATAAATTTGATAGTTCAAAGTATGTTTTCATTTTCATCACAAAGGAAACTATGCATTATGATTTTAAAGTATAAAATTAATAAACATCATTATCTACATGTTCATATGTTATAATCATTGTCACTTATTTTAAATAATTTTCAGTTTTAGAATTTTCAAAACGTCCTTTAAACATTTATGATGTATGAAATGCACGGGAATTCGTTGCATGCTTAACTATATCATAAAAGGGATTCATCAGTAACGAATTAATTGATAAATATTTAAGGCTTGTAAAGTATATTTCGCTGAGAAGCATAATTACTGAATTGCAGTAAATGAATTCATTCATTTCGTTTGAAAGGATAATAATAATCATGCAAATGTTATTGATGGTTGTCAAGTGAATTAAACACTACATTAGACACTAGATAATTCTTTATACCTCAATCATACGTTGAGTAGCACGAAACGTCATTAAAGAGGCAATGTAGCAATTTCAAAGTTGTTATTATGTGCAATAGATAAAAATAATCAATCATATTTATTCTAAACAACATACACGCATCCAAAAATTCATTCTCTGGAATTCAAATGCGTTTCATTTTTAAATAAATGACAAATTTAGGATTTAGCACTCCAGAATAGTCAGAATATATTCTCATAGAGAGAATAATTTCACTGTTAGGTGATATCAATCTGCTTTAAAAATGAAATAAATTTTTATTTAAATCCGTTTTTTATAAGTTAGTAAAAAAATTCAATGCAATTTAAAAATAAATTAATCACGAACATTTCAATGATAATTTTGACTAAAAGGCTAACATAAAAATGTATTTGTTTTTAAAAATAAAGCCTTTATTTAATTTTTTTTTATTTTTAAATATAACATGTATTTTAATTCAATTGTTATCTTTCAGTTGCTTTTTATGGCTTTATTTTAATAATTTAAACAACAGTTTAATTATAATAATGGAAACAAAGTAAGAAATCATCTCAATAATTTGATTAATATTACAATTCTTACTTCCAATTTTAAGTGATTTTACTCTTTTGTATATGTATTTTTGTTTCACTGAAAAATCATATGTTACATGAGCGATTTTCTTTTTAATTTGTACTTCCTTTTCTTTCTAATACTTTTGCTTTGATTGTTTCATCTCGTACTCTGCATTCTTCCTTCATCTTTTTCAGAAAAAACTATATACACACGCATATATATATATATATATACATAATTTTATTATTTGAGAAAATTAACTCACCATGTATTTTTTTATATATCACCCACATGTTATTTTACATAATTTAAAATCAAATCACCATCGAAATTTACTAAAGTTTAATTATAATGAAATTTGTTATTTTGGAATGTCTCTTTCATAACGTTTCAAAATCAAATTGGATTTTATTTATCTTAGAAAAATTTAGATAACTCATGAAAATTGTTTTCATAAATAAAGAAATAAAAATGAATCAGCCATTTTCTTTGTAGAAGAGTTATTTAAATTAAATTTTACAAACGTATATAGTACATTTTTAAATATATTTTAAAAAATACAGTTAATTTAATATATTAAAGAGTCGAAAGGTGAACAAATACATTTAAAGTTCTGAAAATTTAATTCGTTCAATGTAAATCATGTTTCAAAAAATTAGTTTTTTGGAATCCTTTTTCTCATTATTTCTTAAGAAAGATATTTTGACACTTTCTAAGATTCAAAATAAGATTTTCTACTAAACATTGCTATTGAAAGTATCTAATTCCATCAAAACTTTAGATTACGAAAGATAAATTTGAAATTCATAAATATTTAATAGCACATATTATACGCTGTTTGAATCAGATTTGATGAAGGTTCTTTACATAAATAGTCTAGTCAGGTCTTTTTTTTTCATACGTATCCCACCAATTTCTTTTTGGGTTTTCTTTTTACTTATTTAATTTTTGGCTTTTCTAACTCGGTTTGAAATAAAGAGGTTACTTTTGGGACATGTGTCTTGAAAGTGTTTTTATCAATAAAATATATTGAATTTTTTTTTGCATATATCTGCACGAAGAATTAAATTTGACTTTTGAAATACATATATTTTTTCACTGAGCCATTTCGTATCCATGTAGAAGAAGAAATGTTTGCATTTTATAATGTTTCACAGTTACAAATTCATATCCAGTAATACAATAATATTTAAACATTTTAACACGCTAAGTGCTCATATAAGAGGATCGCTTAGTAATAAAATATGAGGCATTACGAGGTAATATGTAATATAAAAAGTCTCTACATTTAGATTATTTAAGAATGATTGAAATTTAATACTAAATTGCGTTTGAATTTTATGCATAATAGTTTACATGTACTATTAACTACTTATTATTGTTCTATATATTATATGAAAAATATTAAACATAAAAATACAAAACGCAGTATAAAGAACTTTTCATAAAGTAATTTCGCTTTCTAGAAGCTCACTTAATTTGCACAGTTTAATGGTAGAATAATACCCTTTTCCTCAACAGTAAAAAAAGTTATTTAGAGATTCCTATATCTCATCATATCGGGTATATTTAATTGATATGAAAAAGTAAATGCTAACCTTCCTAGTGGCAATGAACAATTAATTCATTTGCTTACGTAATGCATTCAAAATACATTTGCGCCTTTGTAGTAGTATATGTATTCCTGCTCAATAGAGTGTTAGGTAAACGACAGCACATAAATTCAAAAGAGGTGGCAGTTTTATACCCTATATGTGAATCTATATATACGTGATCATATAATTAATCTCTGGATAAATCAATAATGGATTAATTCTTATATTACATATCCTCGTAAGGTATTCATTATATTGTTGTTTAACTATTAAATAAAAATGGCACATAGAAACAATAAATTAAATACTATATGAATAACTGTTTCTTCAGATTTAATTCAAAGAAATAGATAGATTTATCTACAATGATCATTCTAAGCAGATTGCATTTATGTTGTTTTTCATGCATTTGCTCTTTTTATTAAGTTCAAACTTTGTTAAGTCTATTGCGTGGCAAATTCCAGTAAGTGAGTACGCTTGACCATTAAACAAATATTGGAAGAATACGTGTGCTAAATTAGTCTCATGCTTGCTGAGTTGAAATGCATCTGAATCCCACGTTATATTCCTCTCTCTCTCTGTATATATATATATATATATATATATATATATATTTGAAAATATTTAAGATTTATCACAATATTTTCAAAGATATATCGAAACACAGATTTCAACTACTTATTGAGTATTTTAAAACTACATTTTTGTAGCTTTTATTTTTTAAAAAAATCCGATTATATATCTACATTTGTATTATGAAATGCGATACTAATGGCCTTAATATCACATTTGTTAAGATTGGGTTTTCGTTTGGAAAATATATTATAGTGTAGTGTTAATTAAGGTCATTCTATACTTAAAAATAAAAAAAATACTATATTTCCTCTATATTGAACAAATGTTACGAAAAAGTCGTTAATATTGAATAAATAATTTACAACAGCTGAAAATTTGAACTGAGAAGTGATAAAATAACAAATTCAACCTTCTAAAAATTTCTCTAATATTAGGAAAACAATTCTGATTAAAAACAAGACAACTGAACAATTAATTATAATTCTCAACTTAATAGCAACCTACAAATTCTATAACTAATAATTACTTTAGCTTTAGACAGCTTATCGATCGATAACATATTAATTATTCTATTCATACGCAAAGTATTTTTCCATCACTCCTTTAAATTTCTTCATGAATTCTTGATTTAGGGCTTGAAAAATTTCATAATTAAAAAACTATACAAGAGTCACAAATTGTTGCTTTAAGAAATTCAAATTAAGAGCAATAAAATATTCTTCAAACTAATAAATTAAAAGAAAATTTGTCTTACTTGAACAGCAGAAATAAATTTTCAATGAACTGATTTTGAATTATTTATTGATACTAGCATTATCAAGCTTCTTACCTGAAAAAGAAATTCAAAATAAATTAGAATGTAATACAAAATTAAATTTATTAATAATACCTGATTAATAACTTGGTTAAAATAGCTCATCTTTTGATAGGAACTAGTAATATGATCTTAGACGTTAAGTGAATCACTTAAAATCTGATCCTGAGATTCTTTTTCACACACATAAAAGTTTATAAAATTTAAAAATCATATAATATACAGTAATACCTCCCAATAAGAGACATGCACCTAAACAGACATTTAGTCCCTTAAATAGAGGTACCCCTTAATAAGAAGTAAATACATACGAGATGCGGCTATTAAATAACGAGACTGACGCTGCTAAAATAGTACTTGGCTGCACGCATGAGCCAAACGCCAGCGACCGACAACTGTTTGGCGTGAAGCCGTCACTTTCGAATGCAGTGCCTCTCGCTTCTGTAAGCAAATCCGTATATCCGTAGCCTTCTTTTGCCTTAGATTTTTTTTTAATTTCGCTGCAAAATAGTAAGTGAAGAACGAGTTATTGCGAAATTTCACCCGTAACTAGGAAAACTCGCTACTGAAACTTATACTTTATTGAAAGAAGAGTATGGTAATGTATGTTTATCACGTTCACGTGTTTTTGAGTGGTTTAAGGTGGCCGAGAAGATGTTGAAGATGATTATTTTCTTGGTAGTCCTTCCATGCCAAACACGGATGATAATATCGAAAAAATCTGTAATCAGATGCAAATCTGATTGCCGGTTAAGTTTCCGTTCGATTGCTAAGGCTGTAAGAATTGACAAAAATCCTTACGGCAAATTTTACAAAACGATTTTAATATGCAAAATGTGCGTGCTAGAAAAAGTACCTAAATATCTCACATTAGAACAACATGAAGATATCTAAAATATTTGTACTGACACTTTGAATGCCATTGAAAATGACTCAAACTTATTGGAAAGGATAATAACGTATGATGAATCTTGGATTTATACTCATGATCCTGAAAAGAAGCACCAATTCGTGCTTAGAAGAGCCCATCTACACAAAGAGCCAAAAAACCTCGAAAGAACTAATCAAATTCAAAGCAGTAATGACTGATTTTTTGGATATTCATGGGATTGTGTACCTTTACTGGATTCCTGAAGGTCAAACTGTTAATCTGTATTACCACCTTCACATTTTTGCTGAACCCAGGGAAAGAATAAGAAAAAAACGACCCGAATTGTGGATGGCCAATTCATGGGTTCTCCCCCAAAACATTGTCAGTCAAAAGGTTTCTAGTCAAGTACAGCATCCCCGTGTTAGACAATCCTCCTTATTCGTCGGATCTTGCGCAAAACGACTTTTATGTGTTTCCTAAGAGGAAATCCGAATTAAAAGAAACAAGATTTGCGTCGTTGAAGCTGTGAAAGAGAAAGCGGTTCGTGTTCGGAAAGAGCTGACAGATAAAGTTGTTTTGCACTGTTTCGACCAATAGAAAATTCGTGGACAGGGTTAGAAGAGAGGTGTACATTGAAGGTGATAATAAGTAAATATATATGAAATCAAAATAAATGTTTTGCTGCGCCAGTCTCGTTATTTAATAGTCATATCTCAAAAAACTATTTTAGGGATTGAAACCAACAGAAATTCGTTTATTGACATCAAATTTATTAGAAATAAAGAACATTTCGAAACATCAACAAAATACGTAATACAGAAACATTTCACTTATGAAAAGATGTCCCACGAAGCCGTGGTATTCTAGTGGTCATGGTTTCGAATTCGTGACCGGCGGTTTTCGTTCAGTCACTGATTCGATCCTTGGCTGCCAAAGACCCGCCGTGTAGTCGGGGCTGATGCACGTTAAATCTGTTCGGGGCCCAAAGTCCTCCCGTTGGCGTGGTGTGGATGTTAGGAGAGGGGGTGCCAGCTCAAGTGTCGTCTTCGTCACTTGACCGAGGCTCAAAATTACGAAGTCCGTCGCCAATAGCCCTCGTGTTGCTTCTAGTGCGATGTTTATAAAAATCAAACAAAACCAATGTAAGGATTTCATGTTTTTTCTGATAATTGCCAGTTTGAAAGGAGGTAAAATTTATAAATTCAAAACATAACGAAATAATGTAATATTAAAATTATCTTTGCTAAAGTTATGTAAAAATGAGATTTCGAAGGATTTGTTATTACGAAATTATATAATCTATACGATATTTCTTTAAAATGTACACTTAAAAGAATAAAATTATAAGTATTTGTTTCACAAAATGTAATAGAAATGAAAGTAAGTTTTTATGAATATATATCATTCTACTAAACTATTAATGTATGGAGTGATTAGCTTATTACATGCGATTTTTATAAGTTTGAACTTATTATTAGATTTGATTATCCTTTAAGACTTCCTCAAAAAATTTAGTTCTTAAATCACTTAATTTCTTGTAAGCGGTATAAGAATTCTGAAATTAGTGAAGGATAATATTGTGCTGTAAATGAATAAGAAAAAAAATTTATTTAATGTTTACTCTTGCATGCTCTCAGGAATGTGTAAAAAAGTATGAAAATAGTCCATATAAATTTCGAGTGGTCGTACAATGTTTATTGATATCAATAATGTTTATGAAATTATTGAAACTGCAGCATTTCAAAATGAATGAAAAAATATATATACGTGGTTCAAAAGTAGGTAGAAAGCAAAATATTTTTAAAAAAGTTTTTAAGACACTGTAGTAATTTAAGAGGTATCTCAAGAAAATGATACATAGATATCTGCAAGCCCGTAGAAAACTGTAATTAAATTCAACCAAAATCAATTGAGAAAAAATGAGTTTGGAGTAAAATATCAAAGATAAATATTGACTTTTTAAAAGCCATTAAAAAGAAAATAATATTTATTATATATTTTATTAAAATATTAGAGATATAAAAAATGATATTAGAAAGATATAATCGATTGTTTATTGTGAAACAATCTTCCTAATGAAATATTAGAAAAGTTATGTTCCTGATCCTAGTAAGAAGAAAATAATAACATTGAAGAAAAGGAAACATTCGGTATTTTTATAATCGAAGAAGTTTATTAGTTTCTATTTTGAGCTGTTTTTGTTAGGATATAATTCATTTTTGTATACTTAATGTTTGCATTTAATTTTAATATATGTATTTGAATTTGTTTCTATAATCAGCTTTTATTGAAAACACAATAATCATTTTCTTCGATTTCTTTTACTTATGGGTTTTCGATTTTTATTTCCATCTTTTTATATTCTAACATTTAATTTTTATTTCCTGGTAAATTATTTTTTAAGATAAATGTAATACTCATAATAAATTTTTGAATTCTTTTTTCTTCAGTTTCAAGAAGTAAATCAAATAATAGCATGTAAACAAATTTGAATGCAAGATAAATTTTTTAATTTCAAGTCATTTTTACTGAAATTTATTTATCATAAATTTTATTCCTCTATAAACATTTCTAATGGCAGGCAATTTCACGAAAGTTAACAAAAACAGTAAAATACTATCATCCTGCTTAATTTAAAAGAACCATTACGACTCAGAATTTTGCGATGTGAATAGATAGTTTGTAATGAAGAAATTTAAATTACGCATTTTTATTATATTTTGGTTACTATACGATAAATTAAAATTGCACTTTTTAATTAAAAATTGTTTGTTAAAGTAAGTTCTAAGTTTTAATAAAATTGCAATGAAAACAAATTAAAAAATTTTCAATCTAATAATAATAATAAACGTAAATTTTGAATTTTTTAAAACTGGAGAACAGAAAATCACAGTCTAGACAAAAGTTTTCCATTATATTTGTTCTTTTAAACGTATTTAATAAATGAGCTTTTTTTTCTTTTTAATTGTCTTAAGATGTCTTTTATCACAAAACATGAAAATAAACAACTTGCCACTTTTTATAGTTAGAATAAATATATTTATTAAAAAGGTTTTCTGCATACTTATTTAACCTTTATAATTACTAAAACTTTTCCTTCGAAATATTCCGTTAATTATCAAGTCCTCTATGGTTAAAAGTTTCTCTCAATATAAGTTCTGAAGAGGAGGGGAAACGATAGGGGTACAAGATCGAAGAAAGGTCAAAGGTTAAAACTGAGAGGTTACCGTCGTTTTGACGAAATAAGTCCATTGAACCATGAATAAGAGGAAAAAAAGAATAATCAATTACCGTAGAAAAAGACTCAGTGGAGAACTTAACAAATCTATGAATTTCAGTTCGACAATCATTAAACTAATTTTTCTGGATTTATCTCACATTAAATCACAGAATCATACAGCAATTTGAAATGTAGCCATATGAGAAAATACATTTCACGTGTTATCAAAATATTATGTAATTCGTACAAATTCAAAAAGTATTTTAGTGCGGTAAAAAACTGAGGTTTTTGTACATTTTAAAGTATTCATAACTCTCAAAAGTAAAAATAATGGTTTAGTTGAAAATGAGCGGCCTGTTCTTTGATTTTGAAAATGTAATAACCAAGATAAACTTTCAAAATTTCTTTTATCGAGTATAAAATGAATTTCTAGAAGAGTAATGCATGTAATGCGTTTATTATTTAGGAGGTCAAAAAAAATTTAATAAAATAATTTTTCAAGAAATATATCTTTTTACGACATTTTAGGGATAACAAATATTAAGTTCTTACTAAAATACAAATAAGCGTCATCAAATTAAATCCAAAAGATTAAATGTGCAAAATAATTATAATTCTGTAATAAATAAAGTAATTATAATTCTGTAATAAATAAAGTAATTATAATTCTGTAATAATTAAAATAATTATGAAAATAATTATAATTCTGTAATAAATAAAATAATTATAAAAATAATTATAATTCTAGTAATAATTACAATTCTATTGATCATAATTTTCTGCATAATAATTCTCTAAAGCAAGCTCTGTTTCGAATTTCAATTTAAAACACTGCCTCGTTCTCAATGTCATGTTTTCTTACAAAAATACTTCTGTTTCAACTAATTAATTCACGCTTTTGGAATTCAAAATGAAATGAAAGTAATATTTTTTCTTTTTACAAATTACAGTTTAAGAAGTGAATTTTAAATGTATAATAATCGATAAATCAAAAACTTTATCACGAATTCTAATGAAATAATTGAAGTTTTAATTTAAAATACAATATGCTTTTGTAATTTTATATTTATTCTCAAAACAACTATTTCTCAATGAAGTCAGTTTATGTTTCCTGAATTGAAAATGCAATGAGGTTCTTTTCAGTCAAATAAACTATTTCAAAATAATAAAAAAGAGTTTCAAATTTCTGTGGAAAAACAATATTGTTCTATGTTTGTAGAGTCTTCAAAAGATTAAGACTTGAAAAAGTAAGAGATAAAATTTTATATAAAATAATTTATATTTTAAAAGTCTAGATACACTTCTTTATAATTATATTGCGAATAGTTCAGAATGTTTTTTCTGCCAATTTCTATGTTAGACGCTATATAATTATATAATTTCCAAGTGGCTTCACGAAGAAAGGACCTATCACAAGATCTAAATGAATTAATTATAAAACTGCACAAGGATAGCAAGTCTCAACGGGAAATCTGAAAGATCATCTGGAAAAGTCCTGCTACAGTACAAAAAGTTATTGAAAATTTTCGGACTGATTGCAGTCCTGGAAAATTCAACCGCTCATATTCGCTGATAAGGAAAGGATATTATTCAAACAATTAAGGAAAATCCAAATATTAGTGCTCCAAAATTAAAATCTGATGTAGAAAACCATTTAGATAGGCCTTGCATTCCCGAGAAAATTCGCCAAGGCAGGATACCATGGCAGGATAACATGTAAAGAAAACCTTTCGTAAGCAAAGTTAATAGCAAAAAGAGACTTACCTTTTCAAAAGAGAATGTAAAATAGGACTAGATTTTCTAGAGTTCTGTAATTTTTTTCGGATGAGAGTAAATTCAACATCTATGGATCAGACAGATGGACACCAAAAAGAGTAGAAAAAAGCAAATGCAGAGCTCGAAGCAAAGAACAGGAGAAGAACTGTTAAATACGGTGGTGGTTCAATAATGGCTTAGGGTTGTAAGTCAGAATCTAGTGTAGGTAATTTAGTAAAAATTGATATAGAATATGGAATCAATTCAGTTATCTGAACATTTTAAAAGATAATCTAAGTGAAAGAGCTGCCAAATTAGAACCTCAGAAATCGTTTATCTTTCAGCAAAATAATGATCCAAAACATACAGCTCAAACTTTACAAGAATGGTTCATTTACAGTTTTCAGAAACAGCTCCTCCTCAGTCACCCGATATTAACTCCATTGAACATTTGTGGGATTACGCTGATAGATATATTAGGAAACAAGAAATAAAAAAAAATAAGAATAATCTCAGAATAGTACTTTTAGAGGAGTAGCAGAAAATACCATCTTCTGTTACCCAAAATGTATGTATCTTAATGTCATCAAGAACAAAAACAGTGTTAAAATCCAAAGGTTACTCTACTAATTACTAATTTTTGTGACTTGTGACTGTTTTGTGATAATCTTGTGACTGTTTTTGTGAAAATGAAAAAATTAGAGAACCAAACTGTCATTAAATATTCGTTTTAAAAAGGCAATACGCCTATACAAATCAAAGATTAGGCACTAGAATTTAAATTTGGTTGTACCAACGTGGGAGGCGATGAGCGTTCGGGACGTCCAAAAACTACAACCACTGACAATAACATAGCTAAAGTTCCCCAAATGGTGCTAGACGACCGTCGAATTAAAGTGAGAGTGATAACTGAGGCTATGAATATGTCCAAAGAACGTGTTTTTACATATTAAATCAAGTTTTAGGCATGAGAAAGCTGTTCCCTCATTGGGTGCCGCGTTTGCTTACGTTAGACCAAAGCATGTTCGAAAAAACATTTCCAACGCTCTATTGGAACAATATAGTGCAATAAATCAGAGTTTGGGCGTCGATTAATTACTTAAGATGAAACTTGGATACACAATAATACGCCCGAAACCAAAATGTATTCAAAACAATAGACTGAGAAAGGGGAATCGGCTCCAAAAGTAGCAAAAACTGTTTTCTCGGCTGCGAAAGTGATAGCGACTTTTTTGGGATAGTCAAGGAGTTATATTATTCGATTATCCTACAACAAGAAAATCCACTACAGGAGCGGCCACATTCGCAAAAGCAATTCCGTTTCACCAAGATAATACGTCGACTCACAACTCTGTGGTTCCCATGGAGAAATTCCACGAGTTAAGGTTCTAACTGCTTGATCATCCAACTTACTCACCAGATCCACCGAAAAGCGATTTATTGTTGTTTCCAACCTAAAACTTGCGCTCAGATGACAGAGAATTTCGTCAAATACGGTGGTCATCACCTTTATAATCAATTCATTAGCAAAGAAGTCTACCAAGTACTATTTGGCAGGGTTAGAGATATAGGAGCACCACTGTGAGAAGGGTGTAGACTTACAAGGAGTCTATGTGGAAAAATAAATATAATGTAAAGAAAAAAAAGTCTTTTTTCTTTGTTGAGTTGGGAAACTTTTCAGAAATCCCTCTTGTACAATTACTCTTTTCTTTCTCTCTCTCTCTCTCTCTCTCTCTCTCTCACACACACACACACACACACACAAATATATATATATAACTATATATATCATATGCCACATGGGAATGTGATGAGCCAAAAACATTGGTTGAAGTAGAAACAATATTTTGTTAGTTTTAAATAAATATTTCTTAAGTTTGCATTAATAGGTATAGATTATGGTTATGCTTATGGTTATTTATTTTAGTTTCAATGTAATTATTTGCTTTTTTTTTTCATTTTTCTAATTTGAAATTATATTCGTTTGTTAAATTTTGATTATCGTTAGCTTATACCCTTAATGAAAATGTAATTCTTGAATATGTGATGGTTGGATCCGTGAAATTGGCTTAAGCAAACTTTTCCCAATCCAAAATATTGAATAACAACTTTTAAATTTCATTATCTCAATTTTTGTTTTTCATTAATTCTTTTCTTTGTGAGATTTGCTAACATTTGAGTATCTTTGTTTTTAGCTAGGTTGTAATTTTTAATTAATGTCTTATGTAATATGGTTAGAGTTAAAAAAATATAATTTATAATTTGTATTTCAATAAACATATAGTTTTCATTGTAATACTTTGTATGTTTTTAATTTAGGATAATACTTTTAACTTGATTGTTTTGGTTATTTTGAAAATTTACAGATTTTTCAATTAATTCTGTACAATTTGTAGGCTTTTAGTTTCAACATATCAAAAAAGTTTTGAGAAGTTGTTGTAATTTGGAGTAATTTTGTATAATTTTTAGTTACA
>BMAW01101586.1:0-12196 GCA_019974015.1 Nephila pilipes | reverse complement strand
CAAAAATATATTCATTGTTTTAAATTGTTTTCAAATATTTTTCTGTTATGTATTTAAATTTCAATCATCTTAAGATAAGGGTAAGGTATTTAAAGATACATAAAAATAAATAATCATGATAATTAAAAAATTAAAATGAAATTAATCCGTTGTAAAATCATTCTATATACATAAAGCATCCTTCACTTTTTCTTTCCATTGTTCAAATTAATAATACTTCTGACATTAATGCTATCCAACTAAATTTATGTAATGAAGAGGGAAGCAAGGGACAAATTGCAGCAATTTTCAGAAATGCTTACGTTTTTAAAAAAATTTACTATTCCTTAATTTTAACTGCTTTTTAAAGCATGACAATTCATTCATCAAATGTAGATAAAACAATTTGTACAATTTTGCGGGGCAAGTTACAACAAATGTAGAACAAACAGTAACAATAAAAGAGACAAAATTTAAAGATTATGTTTCAATTACCGTTATTTTACTAATAAATGTACAAAAGGTATATAGTAATTATTATTGCATCCTATAATGACAATGAATGATATCAAAAGGTTAATTAAAGATGAAATAAAGATAATTTTATGAAACAAATGTCAACATATAAAAGCCAATATTCATTAGAATAGCACGTTGCACAAACTAATAGTAGTTTGCTTCTTTTCATACAATTAATGTGTACCTCCCACGCATATTTTACAAACTGAGAATTGCACCTATTCTATTGTATTAGAATTGTTTTAAGTATCTCCGCAATATTTAAACAGAACTATTTTTTCACCAATTTTATCCCTTCAATTTTAACATTTTCCCCTTAAAATTTCCATTACTCTTTCCATTGTCTTGTTTTCTTTTCTTATTAATTAGCTCTTCATAAACTCTGTCCACTTTTTTCGGGTGGGTAAATTAGGGTGGCAGTTTTTTTTTTTTTTTTTTTTTTTTTTTTAGGGTTAGGGGAAAGAGGGAAAGGCCGGGGGAATAGGGGGGAAATTTTAAATGGTGTGATTTTCGTCTAATTGTGGGCTCCACTAAAAATTCTCGGTGTAGCGGGGATGATACTGTTAAGATTCCAACCTCTCCTTTTTGAGTAGCTTAAGATTTTGAAGAAGGAAGTGCAAGCTCAAGTTCCGCTCTCTTCATTTGAGTGAGGCCCTAAATTACGAGGTCCGTCGCTATTAGTTCTCATGTGTGTTGCTTTTAAGTGCGAATCTAATAAGTAATCAATCAATCTGTTAGTGACAAGATTTCGAGATCAAGCTTTAGGATGAGATCTAATTTTTGAGAGGGAAAAATTAATTTTTCTATTTTGACTGTTTGAAGATTCTGTAATCGATTCAATAGATGTTTCACTAGACATCTGGCTTATGACATAACTAACGCTTATATTTAATACCGGAAGCAACTGTAACAGTTCGAGATTCTCAAGACACAATGACCACTCACAATCAAATTGTGCTCAACTAATTTCTTCCGTTTCCTCTACAACAGGATTTGGGTGATCGGTAACATGAGATGGTGCAAAGGCGTAATCTTGAAAAATATCAGTATTTAAAGGCCTCTAACCACTTACTTTGAACCAACTTATAACGTTGTGAGAGTTTAATTAAATATGTCATAAGAAAAATTAAACTATTAATGTCGTAAAGGACATGAATAGTTTCATTAAAAGTAAATCTTTATTACTATATCTTCAACAATTGCATTAATTGATTCGACTTTCAGATGCAGTGTATGCTTAGCATGAAATTTTTTTCTCTTCAAAACAGGGAATCAACATATTTTAGGTAATAGTATTAGGTAATAAATAATAAATTATTAATATACGTGACTCCCGAAAACATATATTTCTTTATAGCTTTCCTGAAAATTCCTGTGCTTTATAGTTTTAAGTACAGGAATCAACACATGAAAATTTACGCAAACTTATATTTTTATTATGAGTAAACTCGCTTTATTATATTTAGTGCTGATCTCAAATAAAAATGAAATTCTTGGTAGTATTTTTTAAGATTCATCATAGTAATACACTCAGATTTAAGAACTGAAATGGTGTTTTTTCTCTTCGGTAACTTATAAGAGAGAATGCTTTTTTTACGCGTATATTATTATTATTTTGTTATCGTTACAGTGGGTTGTAATCTTTCTGAAAAGGAGGCATTTAGGCGTAAAGAAACTGTACTTGGAGACAAGTGGATAGGTTACCTAAAACGGTACGTACGATCCCATTATGTATGATACTTCTAACTATGTACATAATTTTGCAGTTCAATCAGGAGTTGCAATGAGTCGGGATTTTCTCAACAAGGGACAAGTTGTAACATGTGTTTTTGAAAGTTTTGAAAAAAAAAATCAGAAATAAGCCACAAAATAGGACTGTGAATGAACTTATTACTTAAAAAGAGTTAAATGCTCATGCATTTAAATTAAAACTTATAATTATTTATTATTTTTATATAAAACAAACTTTTTCTCTCTAGAAGTAAAAAAAAATACAAATTTTATATCAGATAATTTCCTAATAACATAGTTACATCTTTTACAAGTTAATGTACAAAAATTTTATCAAAGCAATGGTTTTATGTTGTAGTTTTAATAAAATCTTAATAAATTATTTCAGAAATTTAAACATATTTAAAAACATGTAATTTTGTGTTTTATTTTAAGAAACTATGTGATGTTAATTTCTAATTATGAATTACAAACTTTCTTCTTTATTTAAATGATCTAATAAAATTCTGACTTTTTATTTTATGATGAGGAGATTACTTTCTTCATTAATTACATAAAAATATCATTTTATGAATAAATAATATGAAAGTATCATTTTATGAATAAATAATATGAAAATATCATTTTATGAATAAATAATATGAAAACATCATTTTATGAATAAATAATATGAAAATATTTTATGAATAAATAATATGAAAACATCATTTTTTGAATAAATAATATGAAAATATCATTTTATGAATAAATAATATGAAAATTTATCTTCTTTTGATAATGTTCTTATTCTTTTATTTTTTTAAAAAAAAAGTCTACAGCACAAATTTTTAATCAAAGCAAGCATCTTTTTTCATTACTGTAGAATCAGACGTTGCCATCCAATAAAATCATAAAAGTTCTGCCAGAAATATTAGAATCTGTTACACTCATTTATTTCTATTCCCTTCGATCGAAAGTACATTTCTTTTGATTTCCTTTTCGACAATTTCTCTCAGTTTAATCAAAAGAATCTACACAAGTGATCGAATTCTTTTGACTTCTCAAAGACAGACATTGGAATCTCCAGATAATTGAAGTACGAGCAACAATCAGAAAGTCTATACTCAAAGGGAAGAAATTTCCCTTCTCATACCTCGAACGTGCATTGTTGGTAAAAGATAAACAGAGAAGGGGAAAAAAATCTTTCCCGCAACGTAAACTGATCATAAAAAAAGAAAAAGAATGTTCCACCTTCGATTCTAGACCATGGAGCTCCCTTGATATTTACCGTTTGACATTATAGAAGATTTTTTTTTATTTTATTTCCTTCTTTATTTTGTCCAAGTATTGGCACGGAAGGGGCTTTGTCTACGAAAAACAACTTTATCCCAAGGAAGCGACGATTTACTTGTAAAAATATTCTAACTGGTAACACAATTGGTAAGTGTCTCTTATTACGTAAGATTAGATTTTTACAGTGAATTCCATCATAGTTTTTAAAAGAGAGAAAAGATTAAATTCCACTACATATTTAATTAGAACATGAACTAAAAACTAATTGCTTAATGTTTGGAAAAATTCTTAATGCTTTGAAGCGTTAAAATCTTCCTCGAAAGAAATATAATTGCACAAGTAAATTAAAAATTTTAATTATTCATATAGTTAAATTATCTTTTATTTAGCCCCTTATCACTTTAAGCATTATTAAAGATGATGAAAAAGCAAATTTTTCAATTGGATATTGAAAGAACGAGATAAATTTTCACGAAAAAGAGCATTTGAATTTCCCTCAAATGTTAAATTAAAAAATTTTTCTTCCTTTAATCAAAAGCGATCTCTAAAAATTTAGATGAATTATAAGAAAATGATAATTATTCATTAAAAACAAATAATGGTGGAGTAAGTTTTTTTCCCCTACAATATGATAGGTGATCAAAAAATAATTATAATATAAATAAAGTAAAAAAAAAATATAGAAATCGTTCATTTAAAAATAATTCGAGGAGCAAAATTTTTTGCACAAATAACATAGTTGGTTAAGAAATAAACACACATATGAGAATTTCAATATAAAAAATTCCGTATGAAATAAACAAATATATAGTAGAAAAGGACTTAAAAAAAGATTAACTAAATATTCTCATTTAATTGATTTATTATGAAAATACAATAAAAAAGATATTTACAAGGAAAACTACTTTTCAACTCACTTAAAATTACTTTTTTAGAAGAAGATTTAATTCTTCTATCACTGGGCTGTTAGAAAATACAATTACGAACATTTTAGAATTTATCTTTGTATTTGAAGTGCTCAAAAGGTGGGTGAAACTTCAAATAATAATTTTACACACAAAAAAAGTTTACAAGCCCTTTAAAATCATAAAAATTGCAAGTAAAATATTAATTTCGGGAAAAATATAATTATATAAACAATTTAAAAACAGAAACTTCTAAATTTAAAAATTCTAGAATTAACGAAAAATTTCATAATAATAATAAATTAATAAATATTACAAGACAACGTTTTAAAATATAAAACTAAAAATTGATTTGAAACGTAATAAAGAAATCAAATAAGCATACATTCCAATTCAAAAACGCACGCAAATTTTAATCATTTTACAAACCTGATTCAGGTTTCCTAATGATCGAGTTAAAAATAAAACAATAGAAAAAGATTCCAGAAACATGTACAATATTATATATTACATAAAATTTATAAAATTGATAATCTATTCGTTTAATTAATATTTATAAATGTAATTAAAAGTAGTTTATAATATGCTAAATGACTTAAGCATATTATAATGTGCAATATATTCTCATAAAAGAGATCTAGAAGAATAAAATCCAATACTTAAGACTTTTGAAAAAAAAAAAAGACAATAATAAAAGCATAACGTGTGTGTGTGTGTGTGTGTGTGTTGTGTAGATTATGCCTCAAGTTTAAAAATAGTAAGTAAAAATTTTTTCTTCTTTAAATATTTTAAGAAAACCAAATGTTTCATAAAATAAAAATCCTAAGAATATGTTCTGAATATTTTCAACAGCACGCGAATACAGTTCAAAAGGGGAATTTCCTATAACACAGCTGTGTCTTGATTTTATTATGCTTAATTTAAAAAACTATCAAGGTATGGAAATTACAAAAATTCCTTCATTTGTGATTACACGAAGAGGCTAAGAAGCTTTGGATAAAAAAATCCCTATTAAAAAAAATTATGATTGTCATCGAAGGTCCTTTCATGATATCCGGTAATGTTAGTCTTTCTCTGATATCTAACTAAAAGCTCAAATTCTAAATTATAAGAAATATGTCATAACAAAAACTTGTAAGCTTATCCATCTCTGTCTTCTATTTAAGTCTTATAGTTGAAAAATAGTACTTAAGTTAATAATGAAAAATAATAAAATTTTAACTTTAAGACATTTGTAAAAGAGAATTTGAAATTTAAAGATGATAAAATCGTTCCCTAATATTGTCTAGATGAGAAAATAAAACAAACTTTTAAAACAATATCCTTTCATCTTTATTATATATAAGAATAAATTCCCTTTTAACAAAACATTGTGCTTCAAGATAAATTTTAAAGTAAAATAATTGAATTCCAAGAAAATAACCATTAAAAAATAAATAAATACTAAAATGTTTTATTTTTGAAATATTCCTTTCTCTCTAGAAATGTATATAAGTTAAGTCTCATGAGTGTTTTGAATATTAAAAGTTTTACCATTAAAATACGGAATTAAATTTTATCATATTAAACATTGACTAAGAAATATGACGTTATAAGGCCCTTTTATTTTTTATAATCTTTAAGAAAAGTACCTTTACTTTTATTCAATTGCCTTAGTAAAAATCATCCATTGAATCAAATCTAAATAAAATTCATACGTTGAAAGGAAATTTAACAAGTAATCTTTAAATAACTAAATATATCTTTAATTAAAATAATCTTAAAGAAAAGTAACTTTACTTTTAATTCATTTGCTATAATAGATAATCCATGAATCAAATCGAATTAAAATTCATACATTGAAAGAAAATTTAGCTTAAGTATTAAATAAACTTAAAAACTGAATATTAAAAAAATCTTTGCAATTAGTAAATACTAAGAAAATCTGCTGTTTAAATTTGTAGTTCCATCCAAGATAGGTAAATTTAATTAATTCCAAAAACTTTTACTATCTAGAAAGTGAAATTCATACCTTTTTTTTTACACAGGTATAATTTTTATATTAGATAAAAATAGAATTTTTGTTATACAAGTTTGGAAAATTGGGAATGCTTATTCGTAATTTTTTTAAACATTATTTCATTATTTGAACAATAGTCTTTAAAATTTTTGTGGGTTACTTAAATAAAGAAAGGGTTATTTCATTAGGATCCATAGAGATTTTAAAAGGCTTTCTTCTTTTAGTTCTTCTATAACTCATGAATTAATTCTTGAAAAGATACAAGTTTTTGAAATTCAATCGTAAATTTTACATAAGCATGATTATAGACAAAATTGTCAAATCATTACTATTTTAAAGTGTATTGTCATTACTTTTTAAGCAGTACTGCTATTAAAAGACTCCAAATGTTGTCAATAAGCTTAGTTTTAAAATAATAATATGAAATACATATCAAGCTATGAAAATTTTACAAAGATAGAAACCTTAAAGTTTTCACAAAAAGCAAATTAATTACTTCCATTGGTCTTCTTACGAACGAAAGCAGAAACTATTCTTGAATTAATCTTTTGTATTATTAATACATTTCATCACCTTTTTTTTTATCTGTTTTTCTCAATTCACCATTTATTTCATTTACCTTTCTATTATTTTCATTAGTTTTTTTTATTAGTTTGTTTCTTTTTATTATTCTTTTTAATACTTACATTTTGATTTAAAAAAACACTTTCAATTATTATTTAATAGTTAAGTTTTAAAAACAAATTTCTAGATCTTATATTAACAAGGATTTTTTTTTCCCATACATGTGATTTCATAAGTAATAATATTGCATATTATTTTGCTCTTGTAAGCTTCATTATATATCTAAAGACATATGATAAGTGTCGAAATCGGTTTCAAACATTTTTAAAGAAATGTGATGTACTCAAATAATGATACATCATTTTACATAAATAACATCATTTTTAAGAAATGTGATAACTCAATGTTAAATGTGAATATTTAAGGAAACCTTAATCTTCGGAGCAACCTTCTTAGAAATCACACATAGACGTATAAAAAAAACACCAATACTGAATGTGTTTTTGGAACGAAAAATATCATTGAGATGGAGATGGTAGACAAAATAATATAAACAAATTAGAATTTGAATTGCAGTTATTAATATAATGTCGAAAAATATCAATATAATATCCACCCCCTCCATGATCCTTACGGATAACAACAATTCGATGCAAAAAATAGATGCATATAGATTACTAACATAAGATAACAATATTTTATACCATTTCCTTTTAAACTATTTCAAATCTTCAAGTGAAAAAAATGGAGACAATCTTCCTCTCACTTGTCACACAAAATATTTGTACAAAATTCAATTCTGGTGAAGTATGATAATTGACAGCACCAAGGCAACTGCTTCACTTCATCCTCATGTTCACTAAACAAATTTGGGACGCATTTCGCTGTGTGAACAGGAGCATTATCTAACAGAAATGTGGACGCGATAGCCGAGTGGTCAAGGTCGTGGACTCACGGCCGGTGTTGTTTTTATCGAGTCGTGAGATCGAGTCCTGGTGCCACTAAAGACTCGCCGATTACCCGGGGCTGATGCACGTTAAATCTATCGAAGCTCAAAGCCTTCCCTTTGGCGTTATGTGGAAGTCGTCCTCGTCACGATCGAGGTTCAAAATTACAAGATCTATCGCCAATAGCCCATGTGTTGCTTCTCAGTACGACGTTAATAAATAATCGCATCACATCTGAAAGAAGGGACCTTCACCAGGACAGTTGATGAAAGTGGTCATGTAGTGTGTTCAAACAGTTTTGAACAGTGATCGATCCTATAGAATTGGTCCTAAAATACCAAAATACATCATCTAAACGTGCCACACCATCAAAGATTCGTATACAGCTGGAACCAAGAAGTCAGTGTGAAATGCTTCTGAGGGGCATCACCACACATAAACTCATCCTCAGACGGATAACTAAGTGAAAGATGATTCGTCAAACTAAATTTCATCTTTTGAGTTATCAAGGTTTCAGTTCTGATGTACTCGGCACCATTGAATGTGTTTTTTAATGTTAATATATATAATGAGGGATTTGTGCTTTGCGATCGTCCAAGAAAATCTAGTCTGTGAAGCTTTCGGTGAGCTGCTAACTGCTGGAAATAACATCTTGAGTGAGTTCTGAATTTGCTGTTGCCTTTTCAGCCGTGTATTTGCATTTATGGCGATACTTCGTGCCATTCCTCCTGTCTGACAATTTCGTTTTTACCAACAGCTTACAAGTACAGAAGTAGCATATACTTCTTTTTTATACTTAACCATAATTTTTGGCACAGTTACTCTTTTCACCCTCCTTTCACCCACTATTAAGGCTGTTTTTATGCTTTAAAGGCCATATACCGAGAAAAAAACAATAATCATATCTTTCTGTAAGTCACTGAGGTCTGAAATTTATAACTGAACCATTATCTTATCTGTAACAGTATAACCGCAGTACACAAATTAATTTTTGTTTATTTTTAAGAAAAAATTAAGTTAAACATTTAACTGTCTGATTACTTGGTGACATACTTGTAACTTTAGTGAACCAATATGGATCATATTGCAGCCGGGGCGTTACAATCTGTTAGTTATTATTTAATTTCGAAATTTGCTGTCGTGCTTCTGCAGATGTTAAATCTATTTAAGATGTTAAAGGATTACTTAATAATAGGGTTTTTTTGTTGTATTGTACACTCTACAGCAAATGCTCTCAACTCACCAAGAATGAGTTGCCCGAATGGAATGAAATTGCGTATGCAAAGGTATTGGGATCGAACATGCAAATAATTAAATATTTTTGTCCATTGAATTAATAGCGGGAGCTCAAGCGCATCGGAACTGCGCATTCAGTAGGTATTTATAAGGAGAGATTTTCAATCTGATGGCTAAATTTTCGGTTGCATTTCAAGTGTAGATATCATACGTCATTTGAAACAATGCCTCGCCAAAGGATTCTTGCACATTACGTGCAGATGTCAGAGTTTGAAAGTGGTCGCGCTATCAGAATGGAAGAGGCTGGTTGGACGAATCGAACAATGGCTCGACATCTGGGTCGGAGCGATGTGGCGATTAAACGATGCTGTCAAGAGTGGATCAATAGCAGCAGATATCAGCGTCAGAACGGCAGCGGTCGACTGAAGAACACAACAGAACAGAAGACAGAGAGATTATCACAGCAGCTATTACAACACTGGATTCACCGTTATCAACTGGCCACTGTGCGGCTTGTACACATGTATCCAACATGATCCTCGACAGACGACTGAGAGAGTAGAATTACGCTCTCACCGACCGTTACGCAGCTTATCTCTCGCGCCTGTACACCGTCAAGTCCGATTACAGTGGTGTCGAGCTCGATCAACTTGGAACTGCGCTGACTGGGGAGGTACAGTCTTTAGTGACGAGTCACGTTTCTAACTGAGCCCTTACAACAACCGGAGATGTGTCTGTAGACGTCCAGGGCAACATGGGAATCGTACCCTTACCATCTCAAGCCACACAGGCCCACAACTGGGGGTTATGGTCTGGGGTGCCATCTCCTTTGATAGCCGGACCCCTTTGGTAGTCATTTCTGGCACACTAACAGTATAGCAGTACGTAAGTGATATTCTACGACCGGTTGTATTACCATTCACTTTGCGACACCCAAGACGTAGTTTTCAACTAGATAATGCCCGGCCGCACACAGAATGTTTTACTACGAATTGTCTGCAATCAATCGCTACACTTCCTTGGCCAGGTAGGTCACCTGATTTCTCCCCCGTAGAGCATATTTGAGATATTATGGAAGACGATTGCAACCATCCTGGAATGTTAACAATTTAGCCGAATAACTGGAGACAATTTGGCACGAAATTATGGACATTATCCGCGAACGCTATCAGTCTAAGCCACGCCGAATGACAACTTGCATCCAAGCGAGAGGTGGATAAACGCATTATTGATTTCCTCCGCTTGTAATGGTCAAACTCAGAAGTAAATTATTCAGTTGTTCTGAAATTTTAATCGTTTGTTTTTCTATGTATGTTCTGCACATCCAACTGTTTTTATCGCAATCGGACAATTCCTTCTTGGTGCGTCATTTTGTGTTGTTGTTGTTGTTGTAGAGCGTAATATATGAGCATTATTTTGCACTATGTAAATAAGGGTATGTAAAACTCGTCTTATATTTCTTTATAACCGACAATCAAAAGAGCACATTCAGCAAAAGTTCTTTTATAATGGAACAAATCTAGATTTATGCATTATTCTGACAGCGAAGTTTTCGAGAGTAACGAACTTTTTAGGATATTTTTCCGTCCCTTTAAACTCATGACTAATTACTGCATCAATCATATTAGATAACGATAAAGACATTGAATGTGTTTGCATCTAATGCTTTTATTACAATAAAAAATTCTGAATTCCTGCACAGTTCGATTCAACAAAACTCCTCTTCCCATTGAAAGGAAAAGCATACCGGATGTTTCTATAAGCAAACCCATTATAAAATTTATAAATATTACTGGTAGTGTCTAATTTATTCTTATTCATTTGATTTTCAAAAATGTACAGACCTATAAATTTCCCTTAGTATATGATAAACGAGAAAATACAAATTTTATTGCTTCGTGATTAATATTTTATTGTTTCAAACAAGCTTACTGTTACTGAAATACAATAAATGTTAATATACTTATATTATGCAACGATAAGACATTCACCGTACATTAAATTTGTTTGTGATTATTGTTTGCAGAGTAGTTATACGAGTATTTTAACGTGTTATGCAAAACATTAAGACCTTTATAAGTAATGGCATATTATTATTATTATTTTAAAAAGCACTTTAAAGTTTAACATAGCTATTTACATCAATAGTAAATGTAATGCATTCTTCAAGTACAATACTATCCTATAAAAATGGTTTTACAATATTACTTCGCACTTGTATAGCAGTAAAACTTTTGAATAAGAGATTTATTGAAACATAATTCTTTTATTATTTTTGTATTACAGAAAATGCTGAATTTTTGTGTTGAATACAGAAACGCTTTTTTTTCGTTTTATACATAAAAAATCATTACTTTCATAATATATATTAATGCAGAACGTTCTATTTTTGCATTACAAATTACTGAAAAATAGTTTATTTTATATTTCAATTTTATTGTTAAATTCACTTCAAATTCTGTTTGGATATTTGCATCAGATTAAAAAATAATTACCGTTTATTTCTTCAGATAAGACGACCTTCAGATAAGACGAAGCATACATTTTCATTAAAGTTTTGTAATTTTATCATATATCTGTCCAATAAGATGACCCCTAAGCTATCGACGACCTATGAATTTAGTTTACATCAACGATTATCAACTGGAGCAAATTTATTTACTTGCATCTGGCAGCACTACCTATAAAAGCAAGTGCCGAATCACGAACTGTACCTCTAATTAGTATCTCAAACGCATCCATCAAACAGTGTGGGGTTTCTAATGCTATGGATGGCACTGAGAACGATTTGCTACAGGATACCAATGACAAAGCGGAAATCGACTCGCTAGATACAGAATGGGACCCATAGGATGAGTTTCTCTACAGCGAAAGTGATGATGTACTTGAGGTGCTGTACCGGATGTATGTGATGATTTTGTAGGATTTTAAATGCATACATTGGCGAATGATTTGTTTTATTTTATAATGGTTTTAATTTACAAAAATTCTAATCTATTTTTTTTTTGTTTATGTCATATAAGAAGCCCCCGGTTATCGGGGGT
>BMAW01101581.1:0-33298 GCA_019974015.1 Nephila pilipes | reverse complement strand
AATTACAAAACAAAGAGATAAAACAAATTGGATTTCATTCCATGTAAACTTTGAAAAATATATTCATTCTGTGCAAGTTAAAAGATTTAATTAGAATTCTGTTTATTTAAAATGGGAAATGTTTTTAAATTAAACGTCAATTTAGAGAAATTTCACTTGAAAAATTTTATAATCAGAAAACTAAATTATAATGCTATATTTTAATTAAAATACATTTTAAAAATCTATAAAACAGAAACTATTTGGAAAGAAATAGATTTGCATTTTAAGTAGAATAAAATAACAATACATTGTTTTAAAAATAAAAACTGCAAGGAAACATCGAGAAATAAATGTTTTTTATGTAAAAAACTACTTCTTGAAAGTAATTCTGATCACTTCAATAAATGATGACATATTGCTGTTAAAAATAAAAAATTTAGATTTTATTTGAATAGGATTAACAACTTTACTGGCACATATAATTTGTTCACTTCGGAAACTTGCATACAAATTTACTAATACCACATATATAGTACTTTCAGAATGCAGTAAATCGCAATATTTTGTTTCTCGTATGTGTTTCTAACCTTAACAGTTCATAATGATTAAAATCTAAAGAGAGAAGATTCATTAAAAAATTAGCTCAATTGAACAATATATTTCATTTGCTGGCTAATATTCAAATACATGACAGAAAAAAGTATATTTAAGAAAAATTTAATTCTGTGAAATTTCGTGTTTAAATGTCTATTTTCGTTGCATGAGAACTTCTCAAAACTTTAATACTTTGAAAAATGTTTAATGACTTTGCTATAATATTGCCTTTAAAATATCGTCAAGTTTGGAAAGACGTCCTGTCTTTGGTTAATATTTCATGGTCGTATCTCTATAATTTAATTTGCCTCACCATTTTCCAGCTTCCTATTGAAAATTAGTCCTTAACCGTAAACATTAAACCTTTTTGAGCTGTCTTTTCAGTTCTATTGCCTTATTTATATTCTCAAAGTATCGCATGAAGTAAATGCACATTTTCCCTTTCCGTGACAGGAATTAGGAGCTGCATTTGAATCTCACTTACACCATTCAAAATACTTGACAGAAGAAGGGATCCTTATCTATAGAATCATTATCTCTGAATTCTTTCCACAATTATTATCTCATAAAATGTTGTTTACTGTATTCAAATCCATGGTAATTATAGGGCGAAAGTGATACATAAAATGTTTGCTAAAAAATAAAAAAAACTGGGTTTCCTGGAATTTAAAGTTTATTTTTAATGTAAATCTGTAACAACACGACTCCCTAAGTAAATGAACATCAAACTAAACAATTTTGAAAAATTTTATAAATTTTGTTCTAAAAAAGTTATTAGTTATTTTTTTTCTGTACCAAATATGCTCGATCCTCACTATATTTTCTAATTTTTTTAAAATTTTCGGTTAGTGTCAATGTATCAAATACTTGAGTGCATGTCGTCGGGAGGAATGTCTAAATTACAAAAAGTAAATTTGCGTAAACTGCAAAATCTTATCTAAATAAAACTGAGCTTTAAATCAAAAGTTTCTACGTTCATTATAAAATTAAGAAAAATAAAAAATTTCTTAATTATTCACAGTTTACTCTACATAAAAAACTCTTCAAATATTCAAATAAAACTAGAAAAATGAAATATTTCTTAAAAGGGCTGAAATTGTGCTAAGGAAACAATTGAAATTTCTTCAAATCTTAGTTAATAGTCGTAGAGAAAAAATATAGATATTGTTAATATACCTTTAAATAATAAAACAATAATTTCTTACAATATATTGATTTTATCTAACATAAAATGAGGTCATTCCTTTGCAAAATTCTTGCTTCTGTGATTAACATACAAGTCTTATTTGTACAATACTTTAAGAGATTGGATTAGACAAATTGAGGAGATCGTTAGATTGCCTCAAAACATTGTTACGTGGGACGAAAAGTTCGAATCCTATTTCCCACGAAGCTACATAATGATCAACAACGGATAATTCTTAATTTCAAATAGAGCGGATATGATGTGCAAATAAGAAAGAAGTAATAATAGCTAAGAAAGAATTTGACAATTGTCGTTTTTGTTTTCTGGAATAGTGTTGATGATGAGCAAAAAGAAATCAAAAAAAATAAAATTGCAAAACAAAATGATACAATATTTTCGATTTCTTTCGATATATGCTTTGAAAAGTGTATGGGCTCTATGCAAGTGAGTATAGTTTTTAATCCGTGTAAAAACACAATTTAGGAGGAAAGATATATATCCTGTATAATTAGGAAGTTTTAAATTAAACAACCAGTTTTAAATTAAATAACAAATAAGTCAAACTTTATATGAAATATTCTTTTCATCGAAAAAATTATTAAAAAACATTTTTAATTAAAATACTGTTTAGAAATGTTTGAAATGGAAAGCATAGAATTTTCTGTATATTAGATTTTAATTTAAAATAGAATAAATCACCTATATATTATTTTAAATAGTTATAAACGCTTAACGTAGCATTTCAGGAATTGATGTTCTAAAGATGCAAAAAAAAATTCTTAAAATTAATTATGTTTATTTCAAAAAGTGATAACTACTTGCATTTGCAAATGAAAAATTAAGATTTTATTTCAACGTGATTAACAATATTGCAGATAAAAATATTTACTTCGAAACTTGCATAAAAAATACTAATATACGTATACTGAATATTTAGAAATCACTATTCGAAATATTTTGCTCTTTATATGTATGCATTCTAAAGAGTTATTATTATAGTACACAATTACAAGATATTTAGTCAAGTGATGAATAAAATTTGGAATGACATGGTTCTTTAATAAAATAATCTCATTTGAACAATATAAAATTTTATGTACGAACAGCTACTCAAATATATCGCATTAATAAGTATTCATAAGATAGAAATTATTGATTTTACGGAAATTTCGTGTTTAAAAAACTTTTCTTCTTGTTTGAGTGCGACCATAAGCTCTAAGTTTTTTTATTTATATAAAATTCCTACCACATAATCACAACTTAAAAATATTTTCTCATATATGAGTGCTAACATGTCGATCTAGGTGATGTTTTCGGTTAAATTCTTTCCCACAGGAATTACACCTGTAGTGCTTCGCACTACTGTGAACGCGAAGATACCTATTGGGGTTACCAATTTGAAAATAACCTTCCTCTCAGACGTCACACTTGAAAGGCTTCTCTCCAGAATGAGCGCGAAGATTATTTTTTCGTATAGAAACCTATTGGTGAATTGGCTCGAGCACCATTTACACTTCAAGACATTCTTTCCAGTACGCAGACGATTAAGTTCATTCAGACTTTGTTTAAAAGAGTAGGATTTGCCCGCAAGTCATGCATTCATACGGCTTATCGCATGAGCGTGTACCGGATTGTTTGTAGGAAGTACATGTCGTTTCTGTCTGTTCAAAATATTCAACTGCTTTAATTTCGGTTGAGTTACATTTGATGTCTGATTCTATATAACTCTTAAAACACTCTTGAAAAACTGCTTTCATCCATCTCTTTATTCAACATATTTACTGCAGGTTCTTTTAATAATTTGTTGGGCTCAGTAGAACGTCTAATGGTATTTGAAAATGCAACTTCTTTCTAGCATCCATTCTTTCTTGCTGACTTCTTTTACATTCTATTTTCTATCAAACAACTATCTTCGGATTAATTTAAATAGGTTCCTCATTAATATCCTCAACACGCGTTCCTTTGTAGTCTGTATTTCCTGAAGGACCTAGCATTTCCTGAAGGACACTCACACTATAGCTAAAATTCAATTAAATGACGGTGATGCAACCGAGTTGGCATCCTTCTTGTTACCTATTTTGAGCAAAACACAACGCGAATTCTATGCGCACTGAATGATTTAACGTGCATCCATTTAACTACGAGATGAATCTTATTGGCATCAGGAATACGACGAAAGGTTCGATGGGAAATTTCTCGCTCTGACAACTTTTCTACAATGACCGCTTCGAGTTGCTTTGAATCAGTTTGCAATTTATTTTACGAATATCAAGGTTGATTAATTTTAAATTACTATCAATAATTTTTATGTTTTTACAAGACAATAATCTACATAAAATGTAGCAATTCTTTAGTTATTGGTGTGCATTTCGATATTTAGATTGTGATTTTAGATAGTATACACTAAATTTTTCCTTCAAAATCTTAACTTTTCCTCTAAACTTACAACATCTGTTCTATTATCATTATATAAAATAATATATTTAGCTTTTTTTAATTCATATTTATCATTCTACGAATTATTTATTAGTTTTTGAAAGCTACACTGGAAAGTAATATTGGAAAGATTATAGCTCTTCGAAATAATAAAACAAATCCCTTCTGCAAATAATAGCCTTCGAAGCTGTATGTCCCACAAACACCAATTAGTCAATCACAGAAAATTTCTTTTTAATTGTTGAAAAATTTAAACTAAAAAAATTTAAAAAGTGAAACAAAACTTTTTTCGAACTATTTTCGATTGTAAGAATAATTTAATATCAAGTATTTTTTTTGAATTTATATAGATGATTTCTTTCATATTAAGATTATACAGATTAATGCATTTAATATTTCTTTTTAGAATTTCTATAGAAAAACTATGGAATTTGTCCTGTCAAAAAATTACCAAGCGTAAAATTTCGTGAATTTTCGTTATAAAAAGAACCAGAAAATAAATTATCCCCTTTTCATGTAACAATAATGTCATTATGGGCTTTTTTTTGTGGTCTGAAATTATTGCGGTTAACAAACAAAAGGAAATGCACTTAAAAATACCAAGAGATACACACAAAGACATTTGTATAATCTTTTTACAGGTTTACTTGTAAAATGAAAGTCATTTTCAAAAATACCATTTAGAAGAAACTTCGTCATTCGTGGTTCTTCTGGATTAGAAGTCGTTCAGTAATAAAATGATCTAGATTAAAAAATAAATATTTTCAGAAAATTACGCACCATGAGCTGATGGAACGATCAAGAAAATTCGTCTTTGACAAAAGGAAATTCGAACAGTATGCATTCAAGTACATTAATACTGTTTGTGACTGACAATTTAAATTGCATTTTCTGCATTAAAAAAATTATACCTACATGTATCGTAATGCATGTCTCAGTTTTTATCGAGATATGGATAACATTTTTTGAAAATAGCTGTCAGAGATATTTACTTATCTAATAAGTTTCTTTCATATGTGTCTTACTTGCATGAGCGCTAAGATAGCTTTTCAAAAATAGCCAAACTTACTTACACGAATCACGCCTACAGGGTTCCATCCTCTATGAATGTGCAACGATGGTTTAGGAGACTTCAGCTTCACTTCTCCTTCAGCCTCTCTCTCTCTACTTTCATTAGGAGTAAACTAGACTTAAACTAATTTCCATAAGGTCAAAAACATTTGTGGAAAGCTTAAAATGCAACGCAAACAATTATTCTAACTAAAATGTGGACGAGAGAAAATCTTTAATTTTTCAGCCAATTTTGTTCAACCGTAGTAACATATAATTATCAACGAAATAAATATTCTAAAAATTGGATTTTTAAGCTTTCATGATTGGTAGAGTGCATTACTTATACCTCTAGATTTTCTCTAACACACAATGAAAGAAAATTTATTGGCCGTGTTGTTTTTAAATTTTAGGAGCTTTATCCAGAGTAGTAAATATTAATATAAAAGCATTGATAAGATGGTAAATATTCTACTCTAGGAAATCCATAATGTGAATAAGACGTATAGAGGAATTAATAACTCTCCCACTGTAAGTAATTGCTATTGAAGTGTCATAATATCTATGTAATATATATTTCATACATAGTTTTACATAAATAACAGTACTTCAAAGTATTTTTAAGACTAAAAAAAGAAGTAAATGATCGAAAAACGATAAATGATGCTCAGTATTCTTGATTTTTCTTCGACCTGAAAAATCATTTTGTCTGAATATAATATTATGGTCTTTATCGAGAGGTTAAATGCTGGATATCTCTATCTGACCCTGAACACAGTGGCTTTCATACCTTTGAGAATGTATACAGAAGTGAATTCTGAACCAATTAATTTACTGAAAATCTTAGGTGTAACTTCGAAAGACAATTTTCTTACATTCTAAATAGAAACATTACAAGTGAAACATGTGTACGAAAATGTTTCTTTAAAACTGCTAGACTTCTTTTCACTGATAATGGAGAGAAGCCCTACCCGTGCAACATGTTCTCGAAAGGTATTCCTGAAAACGGAAACCTCGGGTATTAACTTCTCATTGATCACGGGTAAATGCCCTATAGATGTGACACTTAAGGGAAAATATATAATGAAATCTATTGTCTCGTTTAGCATTTTTGCACTTTCAGATGACAGAACCCCTATATGTTTTATTTGTGTAGAGAAGCATTTGCTTTTATTTAAAAAAGAAGCGATCTTTTTCCAAATTGTAGCCATACAGGTAGAAACATATATAAAATCGGAAGAGGATAAACGATGCTCAGTATTCTTGATTTTTCTTCGATCAGAAAAATCATATACTATAAGGCTGTGAAGTGTTCAATTAAATTATTGGAAATATCTTAGGTTGTTCGGACAAAATTATTGGAACAGTAATCATTAAACTGTTAAAATAAAGATAGCTTCTGCACTTACTCAACTGATACATAACATTATTTTTTTTAGATAATAAGTAGTGTAAAAGGAAATGCTGAAACGAGAAATGCTGAAAAATTGTAAAATGAATCTAATTTATATTAATATTTACAGTAAAGTCACAAATTTGTAACTACTAACAGCAATACAGTAATAAAAGCGTCTATAGAGTATATATTGTATACTTTCCAAGATTCCGGGTGTTTAAAGTGAAAAATCCGCAGAGACTGGGTTTTTAAAATTAGGCCCACATCAGATTGAATTCAAAGATGAAGGCATTGAGTTGTCCCCTTAATAAAATATCAAAATTTGAGAAACTGGATAACCCCGCTCGCCTAGTGACCGGTTCAAACATGGTATGGAATCAATTATTAACATTAATGCCTTGATGTGGTTGAATTACATGACATTTATTAAAGCTCAATGGAACATATATTAATGTTTCAACTTGAGATACATCCTTAAATTGAGTCGATGTAGTAGTAAATGTAGGACAATAAAGAAATCATTAATGGAAGACAATAAAGGAAATGGAATAAATGGAAGACAATAAAGAAATCATTTAAGAGGAAAGGATACTCGTTTCCTCTTAATGGCGCAAGAAGTAGAATAGGCTCTAGCGCCGTAAATATATTCCCTTGTCGCATCTTACTAACGATGTTGACATTCGATCCTCGTCGACAAAAGTCCTGCGAGCTATATTTATTCTAGAAAACTAGAATAAAACTATAAATTAAATAGATGTCTTTTCAGTGTTCGGAGAGAGAGAGTGTAACCATATCATCTAATTCGATTCAAATAAACATTAAATTGCGTAGCTGAATGTCTTTTCCGGTCCTACTTTTGTCTACTAAGACGTTTTCTTTCTTCACACTTTTAATGAATTTTGTGTCTGCGATTATAAACTTTTCTCCGTTAATCAATTTCTAAATTTTAAGAAATTATACAACATTTGAAAACTTTCAATATCATTCACAATGTGGCATATATAATTACTAATTTTATTTAACATTTATTTATACTTTCTTATAAATAGAAACTGCAGATGATTTCATTTAGATAACAAATTACTGTGCTCAGATCCTCTGTCTGAAACATATGTTTCAAGAATAACTTGTAGGTATTAGGATCATATGTTGGAGTTACTGTAACACAGTGAATCCTATTAAACCAATTTTAACAAAAATTTAGGATATGTTTTAATTGATTAACAAACAGATGTCACTTTTATAGCATGAAACATATTCGAACCATTAAATTCTTTTTCATATAGTTAAACCGATTTAAAATTTACCTACATTGTCCTTACGGTAACATAGAGGTGTTTACGAGAAGACTTAATATTACTAAACAATCAATAAAATGGTGCTGCTATCGCCTCTAACCTAAACATTTTGCTTTCCCTGTAACATAGAATTTCGACTTAAAATATCTAGCAAAGTAATAAATATTAAGGGACTGAAAAGGGAACGAATTATGGACACTATACATACAAACTCTCAAAAACACTCGAAATTATAATAATATTGGTTGTGAGATTGAGCGCATTAATTGCCTCGGAGATATCTTGAGTGTTCTCGGGGAACCGGGGGCAAGGGTTTAAGCTACAGACAGAGAACAAAGATTTTCTTTGTCGTATAAATAATAACTGCAATAATACAAAGAATAATCATGACAAATAGATTTAATGTCTTGATTTCTTCTGTACACAGCAGGATATATCCCATGTATTTGTAATTGGTGGGAAAGATTAGACATGAAGTACCATCTATAATGCCCCCCTCGTCACTTCATCGAGGTTGCAATTTAAAAAGTCCGTTTTTAACAGCCAGCTCATTGCTCGTAAACTTCAATTTATATAAATTGAAAATCACAATTAAGAATTTCTAAGACTATGTTCTCAGTAACTGTAACTGGTAGGAAAGAAATTAAATAGAGCTTTAGGTGCGAGAAATGTACTTATTACCATTTTCTCTTGGTTCAAATGTATTTTTTTGGCATAAAAATAAATCTATTTAATTCATATTTGAGAACTAGTAACATAAGCACTGAATTATGAGCCGTATAGATTGAAAATGTTATAGTAAAACGTTTAATGACATAAGGAATTACAGTGACCAATTATTATTTAGCATCCACGCAAAAAAAAATGCAGATTTGTAAAGGAATAAACACTGAAGATAGAAGTCGTCATGCTATGTTAAATAAATAATAAATTTGCTCGAAACTCATTGGAAGACCTAAGAAGACAACAAAAAAGAATAATGCAAGTAGGATGTCACACTCGTAGATTCTATTAGAGTCTAGACTGATTCCAGTGGATAATTTGAGGAACCTGCAATAAATGTGTCGAATAAAGTCATGGATGACAAAGTTTTTCAACAAAAAGAAACAACATCTACCTACAAACAATTTAGTAAACGCACATACTTTACATGTATTGTATGAATTCTAGCAAATCCTATTACTATATTAATAGTTTCTTATCTTCATAACTGCTGGCTATGTAAAATCTCTTGAGGTGTAATGGTGCTCTGGAAACAATTCACCACTAAATATAAATATGAAGATCATCTTTGGATCTCTATTCTGGACAAACATCTTCTTTCAAGTTATATCTGCGGAAAGGATTTCACCCAAAATTTCACCCTTGGTATTCATCTTCGAATTATGCAGAGAAGCCCCCATATAGGTTGATTAATAAAGAAAAGAATTTAAAGAAAATAAATAAATAAAATCGAGTCAATTTCATAGTAGTGAGACATCTCTATGAAGATTACTGTAAGAAAAGAATTTGAAAGAATAAATAAATAAATCGACATCTTCACTTCTAGTAGTAGATAATCTCTGCCAAGGTGCGACTCTTGTGTTAAAGATTTTACAGAAAAAGATATCCTAGTTAGGACAGCTTCTGTTCTCATAATTGAGAGAACACATTTAAGTGTGTGACTCTGTAATAAGCTGTCTGCTTCGAAAAGCAATCTCGAGCTCTATTTAAAGTCTTGTATATATAAAAGAGACGTTTAACATTGAATTTTCTCAGAATCTGTCCATTTCCCTCAATAGATTTCTTAAAGATGTATTTAAGAGCCAACAAATCATAATGAGATCGCATATCATAACTTTCACTGAAGTTATGTTTTACATAACAAGCCTGTTCCGAAAAATTAAGCATCTTTACACATGTAACCAAAAAACGTTGATTTAATAACACTTTTGTATTATAAATGAACACAAGAAACAAGTTAAGAGATTGTATATTTTTTATGGTCATTGGAACTTTATAATTTCAAATATTTCTTTGTATTTAAATGCAAAATTGTTCATCTCAAGTTGAAATAGTAAATTTTTATTTTTCATTTTGTGATTTAATATAATTTTATTTAAATCATCAGAATTAATTTTAAATATTTTTTTTTGTATTTTTAAACAGACACCCTTGCCAACTTTCAGGTTTTAGAAGGATTATTTTAAAATAATATTAGGATTTTAATAATATTTTGTATTTATTTCTTGAAAATAATTCTTTTTCATGTGGTAAGAACATATAACTAAAAGTCGTTACCTCTTCATTATTTACTACTTTTCTCTCATTTTCTAACAGTATAATTCCATTTGTGGAAAAACCGACACGTCTTTGAATGAATCCAGAATCGAATCCATTTTAGGAACCTAATGTTATCGGAAATTTTTCAAAAGCCAGGCGATGTGATATCGACAATGAATAAGTGATTATCGGAAGTGGATATTTCCCTGAGGCGAGGGGGAAAGTTCTTCCATTTTAAGCCGGTCAGAGTAAATTTTCACCGGGTTGACAAGATCTCTTTGTCCAATCTCTGTCTGGAGTAGAATATAGCTTCGTTGGAGCACCTAACCCAATTTGAGCCTCTCTATCTCCATATATGGCAGCAGTTTCGATTAAATTGTGTATCTATTGCCCATATTTAAAGGATGTTTCATTTATAAAATAAATACTTAGAAATTTAATTAAATATGATAAAGTAAATGATAAATAGTAATGTCTGAAGTTAGAACTTAAATGACGAAGTTAAATAGTTAGCTTTCAGAATCATGAGTTTGAACGAGCGAACTTGAAGGGATGTTGGCGCTTGTCCAATCAGGAGGCAGCTACTTAGCACAGGACTTATTTACTATTTTTCATGTGGCTGAGGGCTCCTTCTCCACCGAGGTGGAGAGTGAGCTTTTCTATTGGCTGTTGAGGAGGGGTAGTAAGAACTAATCAAAACTACTAGTTGTTCTATAAATTCTTTTGTACTTCTCTCCAGAATAATTAATTTTATCATATTCCTTAAAAAGAAAAGATTAAAATGAAAATATTGGTCATTACTTTGTTTTCATATCCAATACAATTAAGAGTTTCATTTGAATTCAGGCTGACTACTAAATATTTTTTTAACGACCCATCCCCCTACCTCTTTCTAGTTTGCGATGGGAGATTAAAATTACCGGGTAACTTCAGTTTCTATTACATTTTGCTCGCGTTTATTTATTATAAGAAGGATTCTCTAGCGGAACATATTTAAAAGCGGTTACATTTCAGTGTTTCCTATTCTGTCTCATAACCATGGTTGCCTAGAGGTCATGGATACAAAATCGCGACATGCGGTGTTCGTCGTTTCGCGGGTTAGAGTTCCAAGGCCATTAAAAACACTTCGTGTAACGGTCAGAAGCACTTTACATCTTAATAGGTCCCAAGTTGTCCCCGCAGCGTGATATGGATGTTCGGAGAGGGAGATGCCAGCTCAAGTATCATCCTCGTCATATGACCGTGGTTGAAAATTACGATGTCCATTGTCAATAGCTTTCGAGTTGCTTCTCAATTCGACGTTAATGGAAAAAATCACTAAACTCTATTCCATCTAATAAACAGTATACGGAACCACATCTTTATTGATACGGAATCACATCTTAATCACATCTACACCAGTGTGTTTCAACATATTTAGCACAACCACTTAGCCGAGGTCACAAAAATGAAAGTTAATAGACAGCAATGCTTTCCACCGAGTCTCGGATTCGAGTCCTGGGTACCCGACACACACGTCATCAATGTTCAGGACTGAATGCGTTTTAAATAAGTCGAGGCTCAAAGTCTCACATTTGTGAGATGTCCAGTGAGTGACTGGTTATAGGTTTGGAACAAGACCATACTACTTAAGCTAAATACTTTCAAAATGTAATCTAGACAGAAAAAGAACAAAATAGTAAAAAAAATGGTTGACAAGAAAGAGAGAAGGATCCGAGTTGCGTCTCTTTTGCTTATTAAAGGCAGAAAAAATGATTGAAATTGATGAATATGATAAATTAAATAGAGTTTGCAGTTGCTGTTGCTCTCTTTAAATCGTTTCTGAATTATTTTTGTCTCAGAAATACTTGTGAGAATACAGGATATCGGAAGAAATAACGCACGAGGCACACAGACGATAATCATCTACAGTTTATATTTGAAAAAAATAACACATGTGTAAACCAACAAAATTGTAGTGAACATACCGATGTGTGTTTTATCTTTGCTGCATTTTGTTCGTATACACCGCAAAAGACAAATTATCATAACTAACATGGCTTAAAGACGGACCACCGGTTTATTTATCAAGAGAGAACAATTCATAGTGGTTTTTATTGCCAGCAGTGGCCGGTTGGAGCAAATTAATAGTTGAAATTTAGGACCAACGGGGCGTTAAAGGTATTATTAACAATTGAGATTCAAAACTTAAAAGGAAATTAGGTACATGACTTGTGAGATGGTACATTCATTTCTAGTTTTCGAAACCGTAATAACTTTTCGTAGGATAAATGACGTTACTTCACCAATTTCTTAATATTTCAAAGGATCGAATAACAAATAGGGTTCAATTATGCGATTCGAAAATGAAGCAAATATATTATTGTGAAATCACTAAACAAAAGGACATAAAACGGTAACGATACTTAAAGATCGCATCAAGTTTAATGAGTTTATAAATTCCAATCATAACTATACTTTTAAAGTCCTGGTGGATTCAGAGAGTACCTAAAAATTGCTCAGTGAATTATTCGATTGAGAAACTTTGGTAAATATTTTTGTTATACATACCATTAATATTTAGTTTGAAGAGGGTTTTTTTTCTTTTTGAGAAATAATTATATATTATGGAAAGGGATTTTTTCTGTAACTGTAATCTTGGAAAAGTAAAGCTTGCATTTCTATTTTGCACTACACTCACAGTTGTAACTCTCTCTTAAAGGCTTACATGTGATTTCTTAGTATGAAATCGGAGATTAAAGATCGTTGTTTAGATATACATGGAACAAAGAACCTACACATATTGCGGTGAAATATTTGCTGACTCTATGGAGCGTAATCAACATATATCTAGCCTGAACGAAGGGGCTGAGATTTTCGAAGGAATAAACTCTGACAGTACGTCAACGCCAACTGTATTAGACGAATTTGCAGAATTCTGCATTCTACGAAATGATGTATTTAAAAAATATTTAAGAGACAGTGGATGCGAGAAAATAAACAAAAGTGTAGGTCAGAGTGGTAAGTCAAGTCATTCCATCAGAGAAGGGGATTTAACAACGATAAATTCCTTAAATAGCAATATAGATAACACTGATTACTATAAATCTATGAAAAGTTCTGATTGTTTGAATTCCGAATGTCAAGTATCGGAAAATAAAAGATTACCTTCTTTTGGTCCAGAAACAATATCATCCGCTGACAACAGACATTTTGCTGAGCGTAGATTTGAGAAGACATTTAAATGTGATATGTGCGACAAAAGTTATTCTCATCAAAGCAGTCTAATTACCCACTGTCGTATGCATACTAAAGCGAATTTCTACAAATGTGAGTCATGTCCGAAAGAATTTCTAAATAAAAGTAGTTTGAAAGTACATCTTCGCACCCACACCGGCCTGAAACCATTCGTGTGTGACATGTGTGGGAAAGGATTTGCTCAGAAAGGTCAACTCAATAGACATTTACTCTTTCACACTGGCGAAAGGCGCTAACCGTGTCACCATTTTTTAAAGAAATTTAGTCAAAAACAGCACCGTGATGCACATATTCGGACTCATGCTGGCAAAAGGCCATACCGGTGTGATTTGTGTGGGAGAGGATTTGCTCAAAAAGCTAACCTGGATAGACATTTTTTCATTCACTCTGGTAAAAAGCAATACCAGTGTGAGTACTGCGGAAATGAATTTAATTGAAAAGATAAACGTGATGCACATCTTCGAATCCATATTCCAGTTAATCCTCAGAAGTGAGGTTTGTGAAAGAGAGTTTTGCTGCTTAAAAAATAATCTTTAAATGTGTTACGCAAATAAATGCACAATAAAAACCATATGAATATTACTGTTAAAGAACATCACAAGAAAAATAAATTTCAAGAATAAAGATGAAAAAATATTTTACTGCGAAGAATGTTTGGTCCGAATTGTCACTCAACAGAAAACCTTTGTAATTGGATGCAAGCTGATTTAAAAGTCCGTATCTAAACGTTATATTTTTTCAAAACGTTCTAAACAGTCCGATGTTTGTGGTGATTAATAAAAAAGAAAGTGTGTCTTGACTGTTCAATATTCCTTTTATAACGAGACGAATTCTTTTGAGGAATAAACACGAACGATTTTATCCGAAACGGTAGTTTTTTTAAAAATACATTTCTTGTATAAAAATAAACCGAAGGATTTTTTTAATATTCTCTGGACATTCCGATATATACTTGCAAGTGCATTCGCTAATTTTCAATAAATTTATTTGTGTGTTTCTCCCACTTTGGCTCATTGAAAATTATTGTGGTATGTGTTTTAAAATTTTTCGTTCACTTTAAAACAAAATGTGTAATATTTTTTAGCTGAAAACATTATTTGCGGTTGTACAATCTTTGGATCCTACATTCATTAATATTTTTTGAGTAATATTAGAATTACCATTCCAGATATATTTCGTGACATGATTATTTTTAACATATAAATTACCATTTTATATTTCACAAATTTCAAATCTTCAGATTGTATGGATATATTTAGACCACATAATTTGAGGTTAAACAGATGTATATTAGAGCTTTTAATGTAAGAAATATTAAAAATTTTGTTTTAAGTGAGAAGTTTTGGAAGGAAATGTTTTTTTTTTTTTTTTTTTTCTGGAATGTTTCTTTTCAGAGGCGCTGTTTTCTTAATTAAAAAGGATATTAATTTTACAATTCAAACTAAATAGATAGTGAATTCCTTAAAGTGAAGAAATTTTCTGAAATGTTTAAAATATACTAAGACAAATTTTTGCCATAAAAATTTTGTGAAACGTTTCGTTTATATACTAGCTAATTTTTATCAACCATGTTGGCATTATAATTATAAATGGAATAATTATTCGGAGATTGGAATTTTAACTAGTAATAATGCATAAAATGCCATTTAATTTTAAAAAATATATATTTTGTTGGGTTCCCCAATGGGTAATTAATGTGCTAAAGCCAAATCGATTTCATCTCATAATTTTCCATAATTTTTGGAAGAAAGGTCTCATTTGTTTGTACTTTGTACGAAGTTACATTCCGCGTGGCAGCTCCTAGAAGTTCATTGTTGATAAAACACATCCTTTGACGTGAGATTTATAGCATATGGATCAAGAAAGATGCATGAAAAAGGAAACAAAACACCTAAACAAATTACAGGTGAGAAATGTTGAAATTAAATTTTTTCACAAATTTGCTTAGATTTACTCTGTAAGAAGTTTATAATCGTGATACTCATCCCATGTTATAAAAAATATCACTGCGATGAGATATTAAATTAATTGAAAGAATAAAACTTTAGATAAGTGCAAGGGAACGGTGACGATAGTTCTGGAAGCTTTCATTACGGGACGCAGATTAGAAGCTATTCAATCTGATCTCAATGCTGTTTTGAGCGAGGAGAGAAACTCGATCGTTTAGGACATGGGTGTCTAAACTATGACCGTTTCAAGGGCACATTGCAACAAAAAAAAATTTGCTGGGTCACACATACAATATTTTTTCAACAAATTGAATAACTTATGTTGTTTTATTTTAGTAATTATTAAAATAAACTTCTTTTTATTATATTTTTTTTAAAATTTTAATTAGATATGTATAGGTACATATTTACTTTAAATTTGTAAAAGTTCCATTTCATTTAGTTTGGATTTCTTAAAGATGGAAAAAAATTCAAATTAATGAGATGGATGAATTTGCTTTTGTTGAACAAGCAAATCGATAACGGGTTCAATAGACGAGGTTACAATTCTTAATGCATTTTCTAGATGTTTGTCAGTGATCTTTGTCTTATTTTTATTGTTTGTATGCTTCATTCTAGAAAATAATTGTTTAACCATTGTAGCCAAAAGCTGAAGACAATAATAAAGCATGATTGTGAAAATTAGGATATATATCGCCGGGTAGGTAATCTTTATAAATCTACAGTAAAAAAACATTCCCAAGTTTTTATTTCAGTTGAATATCACTTCTCAGGACTCTTTTACTGTGAAAAGCCCCTTTGGCCAAAAGGATTAGGAAATCCAAATATATTGCAATATTCTGCTTACAAATAATTCTTCTTCAAAAAATTCGCCGTCGAGTGGATACACACATAATTAAAAACGTAAATTCTCATGGTATACTAAGATTCTTTTATTTAAATTTTTATTTCAAAATAAATGTCAACGAATCGATTATATATGAAAAATAAAGCAAACAGTTATTTTTTTTTATTAAAAGTGTGTAAATTTAAATATTTTCATAATTCGCATTTGGGCCGCATGTGCTCCGTCGGCTGAATTTAGACAAGCAAGGTTTAGAATGAGATCCAGATCTAGTTTACGATAAGAAAGATACATAATTCGTTCAAAAGGAACAATAAAAATTAATTAAGTTCGAAAGAAGCAAAAACTGGATGGTATTTTGCATGAGTGCAGCACGCAGGTGATCCAAGCTATTCAAAATATTACATCTTACGAAATATTTTTCAAGCGCATGTAAGCGTCGCATGGTTGTAATAACACAACCGCCAAAGTATTACTTCAAAACTCGTCAGCGCTCAGCGTTTCTTCGAAAAGCTATAGACATTAAATATTCTGCATAACAGATCAATTGAAAAGTTGAAACATCCCCGGCCTACCATAGTAAAACACATTTTTTTGGCACAATTAGTTTTTTTTTTTCAACATAATTCCCTTCAAGGTAATATACTGATTATATCGACCCTCCAAAATTTCGATACCACTTTCGTAGTACGATTTGTCCTTTGCTTCAAAATAGGCATCAGTTTCGGCGATCACCTCTTCATTCGACGAAAATTTCTTCCCAGCGAGCATTCTTTTGAGATTTGAGAACAGGAAATAGTCGCTGGGGGCCAGATGTGGAGAATACGGTGGATGAGGAAGAAATTCGAAGTTCAATTCATGGATTTTTGCCATCGTTTTCATTGACTTGTGACACGGTGCATTGTCTTGGTGAAGCAGCATTTTCTTTTTCTTCAAATGCAGCCTTTTTTCAGCGATTTCGTCCTTCAAACGGTCCAATAACGCTATGTAATAGTCGCTGTTGATGGTCCTTCCTTTTTTCAAGGTAGTCAATGAAAATTATTGCATGCGCATCCCAAATTACAGACGCCAAAAACTTGCCAGCCAACTGTTGCGTTTTCCCACGCTTTGGAGCGGGTTCATAGTGAGCAGTCCTCTGGGATGACTGTCGTTTGGACTTCGGAGTGAAATGATGGAGCCATATTTCATCCATTGTCACATATCGACGCAAACACTCGGGTTTATTAGACTTGATCATCTTCAAACACTGCTCCGAATCATCAACTCGTCGTTGTTTTGGGTCAAAAGTGAGCTCGCGCGGCACCCACTTTGCACAGAGCTTTCTCATACCCAAATATTCGTGAATGATATGCTGTACACGTTCAGTTGATATCTTTAGAGTGTCTGCTATTTCATTCAATTTCAATTTACGGTCATTCAAAATCATTTTCTGGATTTTTTTTTAATGTTTTCGTCGGTAACAACCTCTTTTGGGCGTCCACCGTCTTCGGTGCTCATTTCACCACGTCTAAACTTAGCATACCAATCCTTGATGGTTGATTTTCCTGAGGCAGTATCCGGAAACTCTGCATCAAGCCAAGTTTTTTCTTCAACTGTATTTTTTCCCTTCAAAAAGCAATATTTTATCAACACGCGAAATTCCATTTTATCCATTTTTTTCAAAATAACAAAAGTTGCTTCACTCAAAATACTGTAATTCACAAACTAATGATCCGACAGCTGTCAAATTTATACATGCATCTTTTGAGGTTTAAGGCTAACTAAAAATACATATGGATTTAATTCTAGTTGCGCCATCTATATGTCAGGCAGGGGACTTTTCAATTCTGTTATATACATTGATTTCCTCTAATATTTTAATTTCTCTATGTATATAATAATTACGTGCAATTTGTTTCAATCGATGCAAACATCTCTTTTCTAAAGCGTCGAGTTTTTTTTAATTTAAGAACCTTACTAAATTTGTTTTAAATTTTCTATTTATTTTAAATATTTTGTATTTATAAAATCTTGGTTAAATAGATAGCACAAGCGAGAGAAAAAAACCTAATACTCCATAAATTTTATTTTGTAGTTCTACGTTTTTTAAAACAAAATAATTAAATAGACAACTGTAAATAACCTTTTCACGGCTTAATTTTATATTCTTTGAAATGAAATTGTAGCATAAAATAAAAAAAAGATTAAAAAGGTTTTTATGTTCTTAAAAATCTAACTACCAATTTTTAAGTGCTTTATAACAATTTTCAGATAATTGTATTGTATGCCTGGCCTAAAAATCCCCAGTAACATTCATTTAAATCGCGTTATATTCATGTTTATTTATTGTAACAAAATTTATTCGCATAATCTACTTAAATGGATATTTATTGTAAAAAAATAAATTCGTACTTCCTGTTTGATTAATAGTAGATGACAACGATTTTAAGCTTAGACAACTACATCAATTTCCTCTTAACAGATTGGCACAACCATAGTAGCCAATTTGTCAAGTCGCAAGTTCATTACAAATGTTGTATCACCCGAGTTGTGTGACCACGGTTACCTAGAGGTCATTATCATTTACTCACTGCCGGTGGTTTTCAGGGGCCGCGGTAGCCTAGTGGTCAAGGTCGTGGACTAACGGCTGGCGGTTATCGTTCAGTCGCGGGTTCGATCCTTGGCCGCCAAAGACCCGCCGTGTAGCCGGGGCTGATGCACGTTAAATCTGTTCGGGGTCCAAAGTCCTCCCGTTGGCGTGGTGTGGATGTTAGGAGAGGGGGGTGCCAGCTCAGGTGTTGTCCTCGTCACTTGACCGTGGTTCAAAATTACGAGGTCAGTCGCCAATAGCCCTCGTGTTGCTTCTAGTGCGACGTTAATAAGAACTAAAACTAAAAAACTAAAAGCCGGTGGTTTTCATCGAATCATGGGTTCGAGGCCTGATGCCACTGAAGACCCACCTTGTAGCTAGGGCTGGTACATTGTAGGCCTTTCGTGGTTTAAGATCCCACTGTTGTCATGGTGTGGAAGTTAAAAAAGGAAGGAGCGAGATAAGGTGTAGTCCTCGTCACTTGACCAAGGTTGGAAATAATGATGTCCCTTTCCAATATTACTCGTATTGCTTCTAGTTCTACATTGATAAAACGAATCAATCAGTGGATATTTATGTTCGAGTGAAAGCCGTTAATCCAATCCCAGCAAAATCTCAACCATACCAGGCCTACATCGCAGTTCAAAGAAAGATACCGCTTGAAATGCGGCTACATCACCTAGGTACCCGTAGAGATTTTCATAAGTTCATAAGAAGCGAGTAGTAGTGGAGAAGACGAGCTGTAGTGAGGACGGTTATTTTTTTATTGCAAGTTATCTGTCTGAGATATTAGAGACTTCTGCGTTTGGAAGCTGTTTTCTGTGAAATTAGCTGAATTAGAGCTGTGTAATTGTCATATCTACAGCTGGAATTTCCTGCGTCCTGTGTAAATGCGACGAATAAAAGTCTTGAGTTATTTTTTAAAGAGATTGTTTCATCGACTCTCAATCAACACGAACCCCGAAGAGTGGTACACTATGTTTACCAAACACTGTAAGCCCCACGGGAAGCAAAATATCCATACAGTATGTCAGGGTCATCATTAGGAAGTAGCTTAAGTGATATAATTTCCTGAGGAGTAGCTTGGTGTGTTAATTAAGATTCTGAGAGGTATTAGAGCTCACGTGTTTTCCTCGTCTTTGGATGGTGCTCTAAATAAGAATGTGGTTTACAATAGCACTTGTGCTGTTTCTGTGCTATATACGAATCAATCAATCCTCCAAAACATTTGATAGCATGGTACTTTTTAAAAGGTACTCTTTCTCTGTGAAAGTTTCAAATATCATACGGTTACTTTTTTGCTATTCACCGCAAAAGCATTACAGCAATAAATCTTTAAATTCTTGAAGGGAAGAAGCACAACATCCTGAAAATTTTCCACATTTTGGGCATGAATGAAAATCGAAATATATTAATCCACAAATTGTTGCATTTCACGTATCTGCCTTTTGAGCTTCGACAGATTCATTTTGGATTTCAAACTAAAAATTTACCAATATATATTAAAAAAAGACTGATGAAATAATTAATACGAGTTTTTTTCCTAATAACTTCGGGTGATCCAATAAATCAAAAAATGACATCAACAGCAAGTATCATAAAAAATGCATCTTTCGCCTACAGAGTAAATCATATCAATTATTTATTTAAAGCAAAAGACCTCGCCATATACCACGCTCTCGATGATTTAACTGAATTTTAAAGACAAAAGCTTTTAATTCTGTCCATCAGTTATTCTTTACAATCTGCATTGGAAAATTAAAATATTAATCACCAATTGTCATTCGAAGATTTACCACTACGATCGTCATACAGTCGCTTCTTAATACTCAAATGATTCTGCTTTGGATTCCAGGACATTCAAAGATGATTTGGAATGAACAGGCGGAATGTCTCGCAAAATTGGTAACAGAGTCCGTGGTATACATTGACTGCAATGCCCTAGAAAACATCAATAATAATATTTTTCATGACAGAATGAAAAGAATCAATGAAAACTTTTATTCCAAAAAATATTTCGAAATCTTGGTATACACCTTCGCCGTAGACTTAATATACAAATAGTACCTGTAACCGTATCAATTATTTGGGGCATTTTCTATTCACTTACAATAAATACTTGTGTCATAAATATAATCACTGGAATAAACTCAATATTGACCCAGAGATTAATATCACGTTCAGATAATTTTTGGAGAGAATAGTAGTTGTTATGAATAGAAGAAGAAATATTTTGATCAATATTTTTTAAAATACCATTATCATTTCCAAGCCAGATATATCGTAAAAGAAAGAAATATTTAAGCACTTCAAGGATTTGAAAGAATTGATAAACTTAAAGCGAAAAGTCTTTAACATTTTTATAACTTTTGAGAAATTTTTTAAATGTAAGTTCCGAGTTTTAGAAAATAAAAATATTTTACCTTTACATACTTTAAATTATTTAAAATAATATTGAAAAAAAAATTGCAAATGTTTAAAATTATAGGAAATCAAATACATTGTACAATTAAGGAATGAATTTAAATCGTAAAAAAATATTGGACTTCAGTTTTTTTTATTAATGCCACACTAGAAGCAACACGAGGGCTATTGGCGGCGAACCTCGAAATTTTGAACCACTGTCAAGTGAAGAGGACGATACCTGAGCTGGCGCCCCCTTCTCCTAACATCCACACCATGCCAACGGGAGGACTTTGGGCCTCGAACAGATTTAACGTGTATTTGCCCCGGCTACACGGTGGGTCTTTGGCGGCCAAGGATCGAACCCGCGACTGAACGAAAACCATCGGCCGCTAGTCTACGATCTTGACCACTAGGCTACCGCGGCCGAAAAAAAAATATTGGAAGGAATTCAGTAAAATTCTTTGATCACAATAAATGTATAAGTATGTTTTAAAAAAGTATTTTTGAGTAAATGTCATCTTGGAAGCTACATAGACTGATTCGAACGTTTCTCTTAATATTCAGCCTCCTTATTTAGATGTGACCGCAGTAGCCTAGTTGTCATGGTAACGGACTCGAGATCAGAAATTTTCGTCGAGTCGTAGATTCGAGCCTTGAGTCCACTAACGATCTGCCGTGTAGCTGAGTCTGATGCACATTAAAACTGTCTGGGTCCAAAGTCCTCCCGTGGGTGTGGTATGGAATTTAGGAGAATTAGGTGCCACAGAAGTGTCGTTCTCTTCATTTGACTGCGACTCAAATTTATGACGTCTATCGCCAAAAGCCCTCCTGTTGCTTCTAGTGCGACATTAATAAAACCAAACCAAACCAATGTAAGCGCTCATGCAGAATTGCTTTGTAATGTGCCATGGAACATTTTAGAAACATTTTGGCATCTTTAGAACAACGGTAGAGATCAATTACTTTTTGGATTGATTTTAAAAATAATTAGCAATATTAATAGTTTTCAGAGGAAAAAAGAAAACTTTTGTATCATATGGTAGGATGCCATTCATTTACTAAATTTGAGTTTCAATGTGTGGCCGTGTTAACTGAGTGCTGATGGTCGTGATCTTCTTTGTTCCACACGAATAATAGGTTTGAGTTAAAAAGCAATTATACACTGGCATTGTAATGAGACTCGAGCCTCTTTAAAGCTTCAAGTATTTTCATTGATCTGCTGATCTGACGTCATTGAATACACCTGGGACGTTTTTGGGAAAGAAATCGGATCTCTCCATCCTTCTGAAAAATTTAACGATGCTGGAGTTGAATGCTGCCTTGCTGCATAAGGGAGACCGAAATGTCACAGAGTAATCATAGCTTTCTTCTGTCAAGTATGCTGTCACATTGGGTGACCTGTTTGGCTGTGCAAGCTAACTTTACAGCATAATAGGCCCTTTTACAGTTCGATATCACAAGTTTGATTTTGAAGCTTCCTTCTCTAAGAGTTTAATTGATAAAACTGAGTACCCAATATGACTTATGAATGATCCATTTCGTTCTCAGGTATGATTGTATATATTGATATCAGATTTCATTACAATCTGACCAGTAGTTTCTCAGAAATTCCACATAATGTGAAAATATTTTTAAATTTACACAGAGTGTAAGTCAGAATATGACAATGCTAACAGGTGTATCTAAGTGCATTTTTCTCAAAAGATTCTAGGGCGTAGTATCGTAGTGGCCATTGTTGCGGATTCACGTCCGTTGCTTTCCGATGAGTCGTCAGTTCGAGTCTTGATGTAACTTAAGACTTCCCTTGAAGTTAAGCTTGATGCTCGTTAAATCTGTCGAGGCTCAAATTCCTCTCTTTGACGTGATGTGGGAGAGGGATGTATAGTTCAGGTGTCATGTACTTTAACCTGCGAGAACACGCATTGGGTCAAAGAGACCCGGGCGTGTTTATAATTGAATGTGAACCTTTCTCCTGTAGACAAAATGGTTGAGTATTTCAGTAGATGCAATCAAATTTAGATTGAAAATTGGCTTTTCGTGCCTGTTAGACCCAACGAGTGCTCTCTCATTTATGTTTTCTTTTGAATAAATGCTTGTGTGCGAAGTTAAACATACATCGAATTCTAAGTTATAAAGATGAAAGGAAGCAGCTGGAAACTTAATTAATGGATGTATCTACTGATGAAGAAGTATTAAATGAAGATGATGATGAAGAATATATCGATGAAGAGCAATTTAGTGCTCATGAAACTTCATGGGAGGAAAAACGTGATTCTGATGATGAAACAGATACATCTATCTATGATGAATATTATTCTGGAAAAGATAGCATTTCAAACTGGAATAAAAATAAACCAAGGCAAATTATAAGAACTTTCTTGCATGATATCGTAACTAAATTTATAGGAAATGTTGGTAAGGATAGGAATGTATCATTACCTGGAGATGCTTTTATATTACTATTCGATTATACCATAATGGAGAGCATTGTGGTCTGCTTAAATATCTATATAGAAAAGAGATTGTGGATAGCTTTCAGAGAGAACGTGTTGCTAAAAGGACTAATTTAATTGAAGTAAAAGCTCTCGTTGGTTTTCTTTATTTGTGTGAAGTAAATAAATCATCGTATGTGAATATGAGCGATATCTGGGCTACTGATGCCACAGAATTTGAAATATTTCATCGGACTATGAGTTATAATTTTTTTTTTATTCCTGTTAGGTTCTCTAAAATTCCATGACGTCAGAGATCGTTTGAAAAGGAAAGAACTGTAGAAACTTACGCAGTTTAGATCCGTGTTTGAATTATTTGTAAATAACTATAAGAAGCTATACAGTCTTGGTAAGTACGTCACAACTGATGAAAAGTTAGAACATTTTAGAGGTCGATCCCTTTCAGACAATATATCGTCAAAAAACCGGCAAAATACAGCATTAATACGGCATACCGCTTCATTCCAGATATATTGCTACGATTAAAATACTTCTCATTTTATACAGGATTAAGACAGGTTTTGATAAATTATTGTCTATGACAATATTGTCACAAAAGACAATGGATTAACAAGTTAACAAATACCCTTTCCAATTCAGCAAATATATTACCAAATAAGAAAATATATTAAGCAAATATTAATGGGAAAAAATTTTAATGCATGTATTGTAGAATTGTCTAGGTATGATTCCTCACGAATTGAATGTAAAGGACTGGAACCTTCAGATAAGAAAGAAGTGACACCAAAAAAACCACATGAATGTAATATTTGCGACAAACCCTTTATTGGGAACAGTAGCCTGAATGGACACTGACATATTCATATCGACGAGTATGCCTACATGTGCAAATCCCTTTCAAAAGTATTCATTTTGTAAAGATAATTTAAAAACACATCTTCGATTACACACTCAGGTGAAGCTTCACAAGTGTGCCATTTGTGCGAAAGAATTTTCTCATAAGTGTAATCTCATTTCGCATCTTCGCACTCTTAGTGTAGAGAAGTCTTTCGGGTGCGATTTATGTGGGAAAGAGTTTAATCAAAAGTCAAACCTGGACTGTCATATTCGCAATCATAGTGCAGAAAAGACCTACGAGAGTGATGTTTGTGAGAAAGTATTTGCGTTGAAAGGTAACCTTAGTTTTCGTAGAATTAGTCATACAAATAAAATCCATACGTGAATGTGATTAGTTTAACAAGGAAGATTTCTGAGAAAAAGGTTTTCATTAAAGCCATTTTTCATCAAAAGAAAAAAAAAACTAATTTATTATATTTAAATTAATTTGAACTTGTTCATTAAAGAAAAAAAGTTTGACGTGAGGCACCAAAGAAATAGATATAATTGGATGCATATGATAAAGAAATGTCTGCTCTATAACATAATATCTCTCATAAACGTTCAATACGTGCGGTTAATAGACTTTTATTACATCAAATAAATTACTGAAATATTTCATTCCAAACTTATGAAACTCAAGATCAAGTTTCTTAAAAATGTTATCTTTGGAAATGACTACAGAGCATTTTAAATACACTTAAGGACACGTTAATGTGATGAATGCATCTCAAAATATTGAACGTGTGCTGGAATCTTTACATTTGCTTCCCTCCAATTTTTGCACACTGTTTCTTCAAAGAACCAAATGCAATTAGATTTGTTCATAAAAATATTTTTTTTTTTACTTTTGAATAGAAATAAGTTTACTAAGATATGAGTTTTTCTTTTCTAAGTTATAAATAGTTACATTTCTGTTTGATAAAAATGTTATAGTTTCGGATAGGAATTTTTTATTTTCCCTTACATAATTTTATAGAAAAAAGGACATTTTTCAAAATGAATAATTATGTAGTTTTGTATTGAATTGTTTTTAAAAAAATACGTTTGAAGATTATTACTAATTTCTATATAATAAAAGTCAGTTTCTTAATTCTCATAAATCATTCTTTTGTGTGTGTTTCGAATATTTTTTTTCTCCGCGTAAGCAGAAAAAAATACTTTTTTCATTTATTACCCTGTTATCTTTTGTTTAATGAGATTTTTACATGCGACGAAATAAGTATTCTTTAACCGGAACATTATCATTTACATATGGAAACATAATGTAGCCTTTCGCTGGAATAACGGAACTTTGTGTCGATCTTCAAATTTAGTTTAATATTTCAATTTTGCGTATCTCAGCCGTAATGGAGTTTTTTAAATTGATAAATAGTGATGAGAAGATAAGATATCTTTCGTTCCTGGAACTCCACTACGAAAACGACTCGCAGGAACATAAAAATATTACGCCTCCCATTCAGATTCTTTCAGAATAAATAAAAATTTTACTAACATTTTTCATATTGCCTTCAGGCAATTTCGCTGTAAGAATTCTTCCAAAACATGATATTAAATTTTCTTTCTTACCTAACTTAATGTTTTTCTAGAACGAACACCCCACTACAGGAGCTATAATTCGATGCACGCATTACCGCTTCTGTAGTGGGGTGTCATGGTTTCGAAATCGATGTCTGATATATTTACGTTGAATTCTTGTGCAATTTAGACCTATCGTGTAGCAAAGTTGCACTACACCCATTGGTGTGAATTGAAAGTTTGAAAATATATGTATGTTCAGTTGAAAGTGTATGGAAAAATTCAGTATGCTTGCTCACTTGCCTTGAAATTACAAGGTCCTTTTGCCAGCAACCCTCAAGTTGCCTCTAAGGTTATGCTGATATACAATTAAAAATTGATGTAAGGGTTTGACATTCTTGTAAGTGAAGGATATATAAAATTAATGGTATAAGTATTGTTGTAAATAATAAAAGAATCTAAACAGGATTTGCCTATGTATCTGAACTGTGATAGTTAGTAGAAAATAGCTCAGACCATTTCATTTATGCGATCATTTGTCTGCATTCACCTTCCAAGCACACGAGGAAGTGAACACTTCGAAATCCAGTTCTTTTTAACTTTTTTTTTAGTCCTCGATATTTTGTAAGATGTTGCTTTACTGGAAACTTAAAACAACATCTGAAACCCCGATTTCATTTAATCAGCGTTTACAGGAATGACATTGACTACTCGTTAAATTGGTTTTCCTATAAAACTTGATTTTTTTTAAAGTGTTGCATATTAAAAACATGATTTTACTAACGGTAACTGAGATATCTTTGTAAAAGTTGAATTGTATAATATTTTAAGTATTCTTAAGCCGTAATATTTTGATTTTAAAATTGAAGCTTTTAAATTTTAATATGTTTTTGTACGATGGTATTGGTATATTTGATAAAAAGTAACTGAAATTGTCACGATGAGCTATAACTTTTTCAAATTTAATTGTATTTCTTATTTTTTAATTCATTGTGTTAATCTGTGTCATAGATGTGTATCTGAAAATTAAATTTAAATTATTGCAGTAGAATTTTCTATGCAATATCTTAAGTTTGGGTCAAATTTTACCACATTTCTTCTTAAATTCATTAATTTGTTAAACTACAATATTAAATTTTGTTTCAAAAATGTAAGATGTAAAAGCAATATCATTAATAATTTTAACACTTTTAACGTTAATTGAGGAAAAATATCGTCATTCCCTGATTCAAGTAAATCACGGAATTTCCGTACGCGAGTTATATCGATGAATATCATTTCAAATAAGACTTTACCAATTCCTATCATAAGTGGTCGGTTCTATGAAACAGTAAGCTATAATTTCCGAAATTTCTTCGTATTAGTTGAGTATGCTTTGAAAGAACAAAAGTATTATATTTATAGCAGGTATGACGAAATGCTCCTCTTTTTCTTACAGAAAAAATAACCATTCATTTATTTTTAGAGCAGAAACTCTACCCTTATGCCAAACTTTAAATAATTTGACTAAAATTACTAAAATCCGGTTAATTTCTTGTCAAATAGCTACTCTTTGTTAAATGCACTTTAGAATTACAGTATTCAATTACTAAAAATCACCCATAGATTAGGTAGTTACATATTTATTCAATCCCAGTTTCATTATCAGAGAATACTACTTTTGTTTATAGAATAATGGAAAGTTTTTGGTATAAATTGGCACATATGTTACAAAATTTGTAAAAAGGTTTAAATTGTTCCATCAGCTGGATTACCCCAGAACACATCAATAGCAATATTTTCAAAAACAGAATAAAGAGAACCAATCAAAATCTCTTTTGAAAAAATTCATTTCAAAATAGTGTAGAACATCCTAAAACTACCTACAGTATTAATTAAGAAACTTGGATGCAGAAGAGTGGAAAATATAAGCACCCGTATTTGCCGCAAAAGTATCGTAATCACTGGGATTTTTCACAAATGCAATTTACATGATAAGGCAATGTTTAATAATTGTAACAGTATAAACTGTTCGGATCATACTCATTTTACTTGCTGAAGGTATGCGTCTCATACAAACCACAATATAGAGTATACTCCACATAGACCCACAGTAGATTTCGAAACACTTTTGAGCAATGCAGTAACTGAAAAATAAATCTTCAGAGCTTCAAAGGAATTTACGATTGAAATGCAGTTTAGCGTAACCACCCGTTGGCGACAGGAATTGATTGGCGATATTTTGCCAACTGTGGCTACCATGCTTTCTCTCTTCTACGGTGGCTTTAGCCGTGGAAACCCTTTCGAATAAGGCATATGATACATGAATTTTGATTTTCAGTAAGGAGCTTTTTTTTATATATTTATACCTTTCTCTGATCATTTTTTTTTTCACTTTCGTTGCATTCGCCGGGGCTACCTTTTCGAATTTGCCACACGAATAAGTATGCCGGATCACATGATGTTCTTTTTTTCGTTATACAATCCTCGGATCATGTTTTTTTCACTATTTATGTTTTCGCCGGGGCTACTCTTTCGAATTTGCCACATTAATCGGAATTACAGTCCTCCATCTTTTTTTCCGCCCTTCAGTCTGGATTTCTTTTTTACAGGATTCATTACACCTGCGCGATCTCACAGTCAGGCAGCTGTTTCGGATGTTTTTTTCTTTTAGCCAATCACATACAGTACCCTTTTTAGTCTCCGTTTCTAAAGCGAAACTATTTTTCTTTTTTTTTTAATCTTAACCAATCATGGGTCAATCGTATGGCCTTTTCCATTGTTTAGTGCCGGCTTCTCACAGTTTCTAGAATTTTTTTGTCCGTTATTACGGTGTACTAGTTGTGCAGTTCAGTCGTTTATTAATTTTGCTGTGTTTTCGTGCTTTTGCGTTTTACGTTCTTAAACGTTTTTTTTTTATTCAAATTCTCCTGCTTGGTTGATATTGTGTTTCTGCGTTTTTTACCTTACCGTCAATCATTTACTCCACTTTTCTTCTCCCAATCCCAGTTTCTTTGTCGAGGGAGAATTTCATTCTTACATGGATTAATACTTGTGGAGACGGAGAAACAATCATTCTATTCAGGATGAAACCTACAAGGAGTTTTTGAAAACCGTTATTACTGTGTACCCGCCGGAAAATCGAGACGACGATGAAAATTAGGTGAGTCAAAAAATCGAGTAATATATAAATAAAAGATATTCTCTAGTCCAATTTAATGGGGAAGAATTGTTTTACATTACATTTTACAACATTTTATAAATATTTTTGAAATAATGAATAGAGTTTGTATACATTTTACTTTAACTAAAATCTGTTTCTAATATAAAAGTAACACAATCTTTAATTAAAAAAATAATGTGGAAGAATAGTTCCAATTTACTGTGGAAGAACTGTTTTGCATAACCTTTAATAACATTTCATAAATATTTTTGATCTAATGCAATGTAGTATTAGTACATTTTATTTTAACTAAGATCTCTTTCTATTATAAAAGTAACACCATTTTTAATTGTGAATTAATGTGGAAGAAAATCTCCAATATAATGAGATAGAATTGTTTTACATTACCTTTTATAACATTTCATAAATATTTTTGATCTAATACAATGTAATATTAGTACATTTTATTTTTACTAAAGTCTTTTCCTAATATAAACGTAACATCGTCTTTAGTTAAAAAATCAGAGGTTACGAATAAATTTATAAGAAAATAATGAAAATTTTCTTCCTTAAATTCTCAATAAAGAAAAAAGTTTAAAATAAAATGATTTTCTTTTAAAATCTTTCTTAGCAACTATTTAAAATCAAATATATAATGTAGTTTAAATTTAAAGTATAAGTATAGGATTTCAAATTTATAAAAAGTAGAATAGCAATTAATAAGCTAAAAAAAGATGACATGGAAATTATCTTCAATAGTCATTCCAATATAAATCAAAATAATTCCGTACAGGAATTATTATCCATTCATTAAACAACAAAAAATATTGATTTCACCATTAATATTAAAATTTTATTAAAAAAGAATAAAAATTCTCAATGCACAGGTGTTATTTTTGTTATAATATATTAAGAGGCACATGCAAAAATTTAATAAAAAAAATGTGAATATACTAACGCTATATTTCGGAAAGCATTCAGATCAAAACAGTTTTTGCTTAGTGTTTTTTTATTTTCATAACTTTCATTTCGAACAAACTCGGTCTTTTGTAGATTATTCCTCAGAAGAGATATTCCCGTTATAAGTTGCAGCCATATATAAGCAATGTGCTTTTTTAAATTAGTTACCGCAGGTAGCGCATTACTTAGAAAATTAAAAAGGAGTATGGCTTTTATATGAAAGCTCTTAATACAAAAACCTTACAATTACAATTTTTTTTATTGACATATCAGACCAAGCACCCATATGAGTAAATTATTTCTTCACCTTTATTCTTAAAATAATACTTCTTATAAAATGTTTGCACAGATATATCAATGTCAAATTTGATGTGAAAATATTCTTATAAATACATGTATGTGTATAAAAATGTCAGATCTTAAGATCAACATAGCGAAAAATCAATCAATCAATGTGCAGAATTACAAGAAATGTATACAAATATAGCAAGAATTAGTGTAAGTGAATCAGTGAATTAGAAATAAATTTTGTTTGTGTTTCTCTATCACATAACAGTTCATGCAAGCAGTCACTGATTTTACTTTCATAGTATTTTCTTCCATAGAAATGTCGCTGGAAGTGAAAATAAGATGTCAATAAAAGAATGTTTTAAAAACTAATTATCTGAAAAAGAAAGATAGGCAAAAGTTTTAACGGTACTCCGCTATTATCTGGCTTTTGTCCTAGAATTCTGTATGAACTTTCAGGTGACTGACTACGTTTTAAACGTCATTTTCGACCAAAATTTACAATTTTTTTTTGTTTATGCTACCATATTAAAACCCAATTCATTAGCTGTCTAAATTTACTTTTCTTTTGAGTCTAAGATAATTACAAAAGAAATTATAACGATTTAAAAATTACGTCATAGCTGTCATCCCAAAACAGAAGGGACGATTCTTCATAATTGTACAGTAACATTTAAAAATATGTATAAAAGTACATCATATATATTTTTTTAATTTTTACATTATACAAGACATCAATAAATAAGAACTCCAAAAAAGTGATCAACACAAATTCATTTGATACAACCAAAAATGCCTGAAAATTTAAATTTAAAACCACTATTGTGAAAATATTAATACAAATTATCCACAAGAGGAAAAATTCAAGTTCCACAGATTTCAAAAATAAGGATATTAAAAAACAATAATTCATTTATTAATCATCGAATTGAAATTTCATTGTTAAAGTCTTGAAATAAATTCTATTGTTAGAACGGTTTTGAGATTGCATGGTTAGAACGGGATTGGAATAAGATTGTTGAACATGGGATTGAAATTCAATTGTTAAACCTAAATAAATGACATTCCGCTCTATATGTCTCAGGCCTCTTCCCCGGATGCCCAGAGGACACCCAAAATTTGAACGAGGGCGTAAATGCACACTAGCTCTCTATAAATATATAAATATATTTTTATTTTATTTGGTTTTAAGAATTTTCACTCTATTCTTTCTGTTTATCTACTTCATTCATTCTATTTTTAATTCATTATTACTTATGTATTATGCTCCAGTATAAGATTAAATACTATGTAACAAGCAGAATAAAATATTTTTGTCAGTAACAGCAAGTACATCATTTTATTGATTCTTTATTAACTTCACATTTTAAATCCCCTGTATTTCCTGAAGGACACACACACTATAGCTGGAATTTAATTAAATGACGATGGTGATATCCGAACAGGCACACCACTTGCTACAAATTTAGAGCAAAACAAAACGCGAATTCCATAGTGCACCGAATGATTTAACGTGCATCCAGTCAACTTCGAGATGAATCTTATTGGCATCAGGATTCCGACGAATGGTTCGATGGGAAATTTCTCGCTATGACAACTTTTCTACCATGGCCGCTTCCAGCTGCTTTGAAATAGATTGCAATTTATTTTAGGAACACCATGGTAGATAGTTTTTAACTTACCATCAACAATTGTTAAGTTTTCTAAGCCACTCGACTACATATTTCATAACAAATCCTGAGTTATCATTGTGAATAGCTCTTCGAAATGATAAAACAAATTTTACCTTGGGATAACAACCTCTGTAGATCTATATCCCATGAAACCAAACAATCAATCACAGACAATCTCTTTTAAGTGTTGAAAATTTAAACCAGAACATTTAAAAAATTAAAATAAGACTATTTTCGATTCAATGAATAATTTAATACAAATATATTTTCTATTCTTTTTATTAAGATTTCCTTTCAAGCCAGTTAACCACAATCAAGCCACAATCACGAGACGGATCGAACCAATCTCAAAAATTGCCGGTAAAAAATTATTAACAGGAAGAAAATAAAAATAGTACTTTCTTGAATTAGTTTCAAAATCAGGAGAGCGTGATACGTGCTCAGGTCGGATCGCATTTATGCAAAAAAATTAACATTTAAGAAAAACTTTTCTATCATACAAAATACTTTATATAGGGATATTTATACAAAACAATAGAATTTTGAAGGCCGTTTAGAAGAATATTTTGAACAAAGTATTTTTCTATTTTTGGAAAAGATAAAAATAACTGTCCAAAAGCATTTAATACTTTTGATACTTGTGTGGTTACATACGTTTTTAAACGATTTTATTTGAATACGTAAAACATGTATTGTAAATTTTTTTACCAAAATTATATTTCTTATTATGTTTTTTAAGAAATGAAGGCAATGGAAATTTATTTTTAAAATTAAATTTTTTTGTATTTTAATTGGACATGAGGAAAGTATCCAAGCAATTAAATAAAGGTTTATTTAAAAATATAATTAGTTCTGAGCAAATTTGTAACTTGAAATTAATATTCTAATTTCATGAACTTATAATTTTCTACTTAAACTAAAAAAAAACATTTATTCAAGATATTGGTTAATTGGTTTTATTAATGGCACATTAGAAGCAACACGAGGTCTATTGACGGAATACAAGCGACACCTTTAACCCTTAAAGCCACGGACCGAGAATCTCAGCATTTAATGGCATTGAGATTTTTTTTTTACTATTTCTTATATCAATAAAGAGCAACAATTAACAGTTCATGTTGGTGCAAGTAACAAAAGATAGAATATAATAATGAAAATAAAAAAAAATATAATAATAAA
>BMAW01101567.1:0-10076 GCA_019974015.1 Nephila pilipes | reverse complement strand
ACACACCATTGAATTTCGTACAACGAGCTGCAAGCGAGCAGCTTGTCAGAGCGCAAGTCGAAAGAGAGAGAGTGAGTCATTTCTTGGAAGTGAAGGAGAGCGCGCTCCAGGGTTGCTGCCTTTGGCGAGGAGCGCCTCGCAGCGCCCGCAGAATCTGTTTGGCGGATTATTCACTGATTGTTCTCCACAATCAGTGAATAATCTGCCTGTTGGCGAACCGCTGCACACTCCCCCCGCAGTATCTTTAAGATACGAAACGTTCTGGAAAACGAACAATCCGTCCAGAACGCGTGGTTGTAATGTCTTGATTAGGTGGAGGCAAGTCTGTTTCGGGAAAATCACTATTATTTGCGACGAAAGCTGGTTTTAGTCTGTCCAACGACAGGGTTGATTTACGACCAGAAATGTCCACGTTGTAGACTTTCTCCGTTCTCCGCAACACTTTGAAGGGTCCATCGTAAGTTGCTTGGAGGGGTTTCTTTACGCCATCATGTCTGACAAAAACATGCGTTGACGTTTTCAGATCCGGATGGATGAAAACTGTTTTTGTTCCATGATTCGAAGTAGGTCGTGGTCGGATATGAGAAAAATGTTCTTTTAAATCCTCCACTGTTGCTTTGGCTGAATGTCGGAAGGCGTAGGATGAAAAAATTCTCCTGGAAGTCGGAGGGTGGTACCGTACACCAGTTCAGCCGTTGTTGCTTGAATGGAGTCTCGAAAAGCAGTTCGAAAACCAAGAAAAATGGTTGGTAAGGCGGATGCCCATTGCGCCGTGTTGTAGGCTTTTAAAGAGGCTTTTAATGGACGGTGGAACTCTTCTATTAAACCATTCGATTGAGGATGGTAGGCCGTCGTTCTAATTTTCTTTATTCCTAGTAGACAGGCTAGTGCTTTAAAAAGAGAACCATCAAATTGGCGGCCTTGATCGGTTGTTATGCGAGAAGGACAACCGAAACGTGTTATCCAATGGTTGTAGAAAGTTCTTTTATTATTTTAGGCTTTGGGTAATTTAATATTGGTTCAACTTTATCAGGTAATGGTTTTGTTCCTTGCTGCGTTACGAGATGTCCTAAAAAGGAAATTTCTGATACTCCGAAAACGCATTTAGAAGTGTTAATTGTTAACCCGTAATGTTGGAGTTTTTGGAACACAGCACGAACGTGAGTCTTATGCTCAGCCTCGTTTTTACTGAAAATCAGAACATCATCCAAATAGACAAAACAGAATTTGAGTTCACCTAAAATTTCATTCATGAACCTCTGAAACGTTTGGGCTGCCCCACAGAGGCCAAAATTTCAGTACGGAAACTCGTGTAAGCCAAATGGCGTACATACGGCCGTCTTTTGAATATGATCCAGGTGGACGGGGATATGGAAGTATGCGCGTACAATATCGATCTTTGAAAAAATTTTACAACCGTAAAGTGCGTTAGAAAAATCTTGTATATGGGGTATCGGGTACCTATCAGGGGTTGTACATGCATTTAATTTACGATAATCTCCTACTGGTCGAATGCTACCTGAGGTTTTTGGGACTACATGAAGTGGAGAGGACCAGGGTGACTTGGAAGGCCTACAAATACCCTGCTCCATCATAAATTGAAATTCCTGTTTTACAATATTGTACAATTTTGGGTTTAAACGTCTAGGCCTGCTGTGGACAGGTGGTCCAGTAGTTTCGATGTAATGCATCGTATTATGTGGCGCTTTTTTAATTTTAGAAGTAAGTGTTGTTAGGTCAGGGAATTCCGCTAAAATTTTGTGATATATTGTATTTCCTGAGCTTAACTTTATCGACGCAGTATTAAGACCAGTGGGAATTTTACCATAGCGAGACAGATTTGTAATTGTATCGATAAGTCGTTGTCGTTTTAAGTCGATAATTAGGTCAAAATGCTTTAAAAAATCTGCGCCTATAATTGCGAAAGGAACGGATGCTAAAATAAATTGCCACTTAAAACTTCTTCGCAAGCCAAGATCGACATCTAATAATTTAGATCCATATGTATATATTTTTGTGTTATTAGCTGCTGTTAGTTGTATGGGTTCTGGGACTAATTTTCTGTTAGTTTTAGAAACTGGTAAACATGATACATCAGATCCTGAACCAATGAGGAATTTTATATTGGTTTTTCGATCAAAAATATGGAGGCGGCCAGATTGTGGTGCTATCGAAACGTCTGCCGCTGAAATATTGGCGTCGATAGCAGTGTTTAGTTTTCCTTGGCAAAAGTACAGGGCTCCCGGCATTTTTTAGCTTTTGAGCCAAATCGGTTGTGATAGTAACAAAATTTATCGTTAAATTTGTAATCTTCCCTCCTCGAGGGGGTCTTGCTCCTGTAAGGGGATTTTCCGTACCTCCCTCGAAAGCGATTCTTTGATCGGTCTCTAGACAATCGTTCTACTTCTTTGCTGAGAGCGGCGATTTCACCTCGAAGTGCAACCATTTCATTCAAAGGGGAGTGAGGAGAATCAGACGATTGCTCGGAGCGACCCGAAACGGCGTATACATTTGGAGTAAACGGGGAAGCGCGAACTTCAGTAATCTTATCCGCCAATTTCGCTAGGTTTTCTAATTTTTCGGAACTTACGGAAAGGATTGTTTGGATTTCGGCAGGGAGTCGTTGAAGCCACAAGTTTTTTTAAAAAATCATCGTTTATCGCAGTGTCTGCTAATTCTTTCATTTTTCGTAGGAGGTGGGACGGCTTATCATCACCCAGTTGTAGTTCAGAAAGCAATTTTCTAATTTGTAGATTTTCCGAATCTGAAAACTCTCGAATTAATCGGTTTTTTAGTGTGATGTACCGATCAGCGTGTAGTGGGTCAAACAGTAAATCGGAAACCACCGACAGAATTTCAGAGTCAATTGCAGCAATAACAATATTGTATTTCGTGAAATCATTAGTAATGCCAGAAAGCTCAAAATTTGCTTCTGCTTGGAGAAACCAAAGCTTTATATTCTGTTTCCACAGTGGTGGAAGTTTAGCAGCGACACGTGACACGTGTTGTTGAGCATTACTATCCTCAGTCATTTTTGAAAAATATAGAAACGCGAAGTATGAAATATTAAAAATTAATAATGAATTATGGAAAAGAGTTAAACTTTTGATTTAAATTAAATATTTCTGAACCAAACACAGAGAGATCATGAGAGCTTACCTTGTTTGTCGGACACGTGCACATCGATGAAAAAGTTTCAATCCATTGTAATCTGAAGGTGTAATTCATAATTCGGGTCACCACTGCTGCGGGTTTTGGTTTGGACAGAGGCACAAGCTGGACATTCTAATATTTATTTATTTACACACCATTGAACTTCGTACAACGAGCTCCAAGCCAGCAGCTTGTCAGAGCGCAAGTCGAAAGAGAGAGAGTGAGTCATTTCTTGGAAGTGAAGGAGAGCGCGCTCCAGGGTTGCTGCCTTTGGCGAGGAGCGCCTCGCAGCGCCCGCAGAATCTGTTTGGCGGTCTCCACAATCAGTGAATAATCTGCCTGTTGGCGAACCGCTGCATATATATATATATATATATATATATATATATATATATATATAATAGAGATATAAATTTTTTATTGGACTCAATAAACATGTGCAAGAACAAAAGACTCATAGATGATAGAAAACACATGTATAAAAATATAATTCCAATTTTCTTTACAAAATAAATTTATAATTTCGGGTAACATAAAAAGAAATTCTCGCCCTTTATAGCAAATTGTACAAATGTTTCTGCATATGAAGAAAACAATGATCATTAAGCATTATTTTAATATTTTAAAATAAATTTTCCTTCGTATTGTACAAAAAATTAAATTGTTTCCTTTTAAAGAAAATTATCTACTTCGAAGTAAAAATAATCCTTTTAGTTTTCTCATAACATTCTAAATTTAAAGAACTTTTGAAATACTTATTAAACTAATTTTTATGCTTGTAACAAAAGATAATACACATTGAACAATGTCTCTCTCAACGAAGAAAATAGGTATTATGTTTTAATATTAATTAAAATTTCTTCACGCGTTTGGATGCAAAGTAACAGATATTCCTTTTCTCTAATGTAGAGAATAATGTCATTATCATGTAGATGTTGTTTTCTGCAACTGCATAGAACATTAAGTGACCTTCAAGTCTGTATCTACGATAACGTCTTCCACCCGCAAAGAGCCTATTAAACCGATTACACCACAGAAAAAAAGCCTTCCACAAAGGAGGATCGAGCTCATAACTTTCACATTTCCTAACAAACACTGCTCTATAATGATTGCATGCTACAACTCTGCGAAACTGTGGAGCTAATTTATTTTTAAAAAGTTAGCATCATTTACAGGAAACAAAGATGTGAGGTCTATATTATTATATAAAAATATGGATTAAAATATCCGCAATTTGAAAAGACAAATTGTTCACTCAATCGACGAAAATTCAAATAACAATTTTTGTTTCTAATAAAAAGTATAGTATCTACTTCAAATAAAAATTCTTAATATTTATTCTTACTATTTATTTCATAAAATAAGGCCTTATCCAGATAAGAATAAAACTCATAAATTTGGTATACCTCTCATCAGCTGTTATACAAGTAATACGCGCTAACCAATTGTGCCACCAGGTAGAAGTAGGTGGCATAAAACTTAATCATAACTTTCAGAAAACAATTATGTTAAACAAGTATTGTTGACAAGAATAAATTGGTTGGGAAAATCTAAATTTAAATTATTATTTCTTTACACTTTGTATAAAAAAACCCACATTTTTCATATGATGAAAGGAATAATATACTCCCTCAGAAAGAGGTCTTACTATACTTTATGCTCTATAAAAAATAAAGCTTCACATAGGTGGAGAATTCCCAATCAAGGCATTCCTTGGAAGTACTGCTTTAAAAGCACCGCGAGTTAACCAATTGCTCCATTGGAGAACAATGAAACTTAATCTGAATTATACGAAAATAATTAATTTTGTTATAAACATTTCAAATAAAGAAAATATACATGGAATATTAAAATTTAATGAAAACTTATTCAGAGTTTTATATATATACTAAAGTACTACGAGAGAAACCAATTACGTCACTTGGCAGGAAAAGTGTATTTAAACCTATTCATAAACTTCAGAAATAGATAATGTTAAATATGTAATATTGATAAGGGGTAAAAAAGCAAGATTCAAATTTAACTTAATATTTCTTTACAATTTGTATATAAAAGAAACGAAAAATTTCTGAAAATCAAAAAAAATAATAACCTCCCCCATTGAAGAGGTTTGCATAAGTTTCTACACTACGTAAAGTAAGAGCTTGTCATGTTGAGGATCAAAATAATGAAAGAAAATAAATTAAATATTAAAAAGTTAACTATAAATTTTTCACATCGTTTGATAAAAAATGTTATTATAAATGTTACAGGCCTTATTGTAAATTAGTTAATTGTTGCCGGAGAGTACACCATTTAGTGGTTAAAATGTCTCTAACTCGGATAATGTATTTTTGAAGTGAAGAACCCTACTTCAGATTCAGCTCCACAAAAAATTACTCCTTTCTAATGTGTAGAACGAACTCACAAACTCGGCATTTTCCAGCAATAACTCCTCCAAAAAACTTTTGAGCCTTATGGGGCCGTAACCTCATGCAATCGGAATCGAACCCGGTTATGGTCAAGTCGTACATTCCAGATTTGATGCAATTAAGGGTCGTCGTACAGTTTACTATGACAAACGTTATGTTTAACGTTGAACAAATTCTTTTCGATCACGTGGATTGGAAGTTTGGAAAAGAGATTGTAAACTCAAGAATTGCCCTCGTCACTAGAAAGAGGTTCAAAATTACGAGGGCAAATCGTGTCTTCTATTGAGATATTAAAAATAAACCAACCAAAACCTCTATAATTATTGCACGGTACAGTACGACGACAAAGGGGATACAAATTAAGTTATCATCATTTTAAAAACAAACAGCAAGTTAATTCTCCTTAATATTTGTTGACTTTCAACAAAATTGTCTTAATCTCAAAGAAAACCAGTTTATTTATTTGGAAAAAATTCCATTTACACTTTAAGCTCATTATAAAACGATTTGTATTCGTTTCAATGAGATCACTGCTATTCCTTCGATATAAATTATGGGTTTACACAGGTGAAGATCGAACTAACAGCATCGACATGACTTGCAAACACAGATTTATAAGTACCGCGCATAACCAATTGCGCCACAGGGGATACGAAATCCTCTTCAATACTTCCAATTTTTTTTTGGAATAAAAATAATAAATTACTAAAACAGCATAAAATTTACTTCTAATATTCTTACTTAAAGGTTGATTTGTAATAATGTAGCACCCCAATATTTCCTCGAATGAAGGATCTCGTGATTTCTGACTTTCTTCAAGTAAATCGAAAAAAAAAATTTCGATAGAAGATCAATTCAAAAATTTCAGCATTCTTTAGAAACATTGTTTCATAAGTTACATGTGCTCGATTACGGCTTTTAGGAAACAGAGATTTCGTTGTGGTTGTATCTAATAAAATTTTCAAAGCTTATGTTTAATATATATTGTTCCAAGGAAAATATTAACAAAATTTAAATTTATATTACAATTTTTTTTACAATATATGCGAAAATGAATAATAAAAAATCCCATTCATTAGTTTTACTTCGCTTCTACACTCTAAACATAAAAGCCTTCCCAGTGAGGATCGAACTGACAACTCGGCGTTTCTTGAAAGTATGATGCAAGTACCGCGCTCACCATTGCGATACTGAAGAACAAAAATTAAATATAAATACGAAACGATATATTTAATGAATGATTTATAATAATAGAATAATGTAGAAATAATTATAATTTTTTTCACCTGGAATGATACAAATCAGCTTAATACGATTTGTGAAATGATGTCTTAATTTTTGTTTTCTAAGCCGAGGCGTAGACCGTTAAGTGTTTAAAAATGATTCATCTAAGATAATGTCTTTCCAGTGATGGAATACTACATATAACGCGCCATTCAATAATTCCCTTCCATGTATGAGAACTGAACTAACACATTCTGCCATTCTCCCGCACAGCTCTTATTATATGAAGAATGCGGTGGCCTATGACTTAGCATGAGGACTCTAACGTTCATCATCAAGGTGTAGATTCGGCGGTGTTTAAAATTCCATGTAGTCTTCCTTCGAGATCACGTGTATATTTAACATTGCCAAGTCTTCACTCGATGGCGTGGAAGTTTTGGGTGATGAGATTGATGTATTCCGAGGAAACCATTTAGCCTCCAGGTGGGCTCCGTCACAGTTGAGCGAATTCAAAATTAGAGAGGTCCGTCTGGGTCTTATATTGACGTTAATACAACTGAACTAACAGAGATCTCGCAATGCAGTCCCTATATAGCCACCGAAAGAGACAAAATCACGTCTCAATTTGCAAACAAACGCAGATTCTACATAAATCTATTTTGATTAATGCTCTCTCATAAAATGTCCTCGATCTCAGAGAAACCGATTATTCATTTAGGAATTTCGATTTAGACTTTGACTCCCTAAGAGAAACGTGGTTTCTAATTCTAGAATGAGACTCCCTTTATCTCCGGGTACGGTGTAAAAATATCAATCTCAGGTGGCTCCTCCCAGGGAGGATCGGAACTCAACAGCCTCGGCAATGACTCAAGCACTGATCACTAAGGCCGCTGCAACCAGATTGCGCCACTGGGATCGGAAATCTCATCATACTTCCATCTTTTTGGAATTAATAAATACGAAAAACACAGCGCAAAGAATTACTTTAATTCTCTACTTAAGGTTGATTTGCTTAATAATGTGTTTTTAATATTTCGAATGAAGGTCTCGTGATTTCGATTTCTTCGTAGAATCGAAAAATTTCCCGATGAAGATCGAATTCAAAATTTCGGCATTCTTTGATATTGATATTCATAAGTTACATTTGCTCTGATTACGGCTTTAGAAACAGAATTTCTTGTGGTTGTATCTAAATAAAATTTTCAAAGCACGCTTATGTTTAATATATATTACTCCAAGAAGGAAATAGTAACAAATTTAAATTTATATTACAATTTTTGCTTTACATTTGTATGAAAACGAAAATAATTAAAAAAATCCTATTCATTAAGGTTTTATCAGTCTGCACTCTAAAACATGCCCTTCCAATATGAGACGAACTGACAACCTCGGCGTTTCGAAAGTACTGATGCATTACCGCGCCTCACCACATTTCGATACTTGAAGAACACAGAAAATTAAAACCAAGATTAATAGAAGCGATATTGAAATCAATGCATTTTATAAAAGTACAATATATGAACATAAATTTATTTTCACTCTGAATGATACACGCTTAATACGATTTGTGAAATGTATGTTTAATTTTTGTTTTCTGGGCCGAGCGTAGATTAAGTGTTTAAAAATGATTCCATCTAAGATAATATCCTTTCCAGTGGCGAATACTACTATAAATAATGCCGCCATTTTCAACAATATTCCTTTCCATGTGTAGAACTAACAATTTCTGCCATTTCCCCGTAATAACATACTCTGTATATAGAGAATGCGGTGGCCTGAAGCTTAAGACACGAGGACTCGAATCGGTTAGTCGTCGATCGTAGAGGATGCTCAAGATCTCGTGCTTAAAGAATCCCGTAAGTCTCTCCCGAATCACGTTGTATTTAACATTGCCAAAGTCTTCTCGGTTGGGTTTTAGGCGGAGACTGGTGTTATGTTGAGGAGGAAACCATTTAGCTCAGGTGTTGTGCTCTGTCACATGTTGATGAAGTTCAAAATTGAGGATCCGTCTTAGTGATTCAGCCGTTAATAAATACCCAACTAACCAGAGATTCATGAATGCATGCACGTACCCTATAAGTAGCCACAAGAAGACCAAATCTGTCGTCATCATTGCAAAACAAACAGTTAATTCTACATAAATTTTGATAATGTTCTCTAAAATTGTCTCGATCTCAGAGAAAAACCGATTATTACATTTGGGCGAATTTCGATTTAGACTTTCTCCACTTAAGAAACGTGAGTCTACCGATTGATCCCATCTGATCTCGCGTATCAGGCGTAAAATCATTCTCCCAGGTGAGGATCAGACTCACAGCCTCGGCATGACTCGCAAGCACTGATCTATAAGTACTGCTTGCGCTAACGAATTGCGCCACTGGGGATCGGAAATCCTCATCAATACTTCAATTTTTTTTTTGGAATAAAAAATAATAAATTACGAAAAACAAACGTAAAGAATTTAGTTCTAATATATTTCTTACTTAAAGGTTAGTTGCTTAATAATGTGTTTTAATATTTCCTCAGATAGAAGGTCGTGATTTCTGACTTTCTTCGTAGAATCGAAAAAAATTTCCTGAGTGAAGATCAATTCAAAATTTCAGCATTCTTTGAGAAGTATTGCTTCATAGTTATGTGCTCGATTACGGCTTTAAGAAACAGAATTTCTTTGTGGTGTATCTAAATAAAATTTTCAAAAGCACGCTTATGTTTAATATATATTGTTCAGGAAGGAAATAGTAACAAAATTTAAATTTATATTACAATTTTTTTTTTTACAATTTGCTGAAAATGAAAATAATTAAAAAAAATCCCTATTCGTGGTTTACTTCAGTTCCTGCCTCTAAAACATAAACCCTTCCCCAAGTGAGGATCGAACTTACAACCTCGGCGTTTTCTTGAGAACACTGATGCATAAACACCGCGCGCTCACCAATTTGATACTGAAGAACACAGAAAATTAAATACCAAGTGCCACGAAAACGATATATTTAAATGAATGCATTTTATAAAAAGTAGAATAATATGAACATAATTATAATTTTTTCACCTGGAATGATGATACAAATCAGCAATGATTTGTGAAATGCTGCAATCTTAAATTTTTTGTTTTCTGGCCAGTGAATAGTTAAGTGTTTAAAATAGATTCCATCTAAGATAATGTCCTTTTCCAGTGGCGAATACTACAATAAATAATGCGCCATTTTTCAATGACATAATTCTAACATGTGTAGAACAGACTAACAATTTCGCCATTTCCCGTAATAACTACTCTATTATATAGAGAAT
>BMAW01101561.1:57203-79405 GCA_019974015.1 Nephila pilipes | reverse complement strand
TGGTGTCATATTGTTTAATATTAGATATTAGTGATGGCACAAGATAACATCCGAGGTAATCGGATGTCATAAATTCAAATTATCAATTACAGAGCACAACACTATTAAACTCTGATTACGAACTATGAAACACAACTCTACTCAACTCAAATTATCTGACATAGAATATAACACTATTAAGCTCAAATCGCGGAACACAACATAATTAAATTCACGATATCAATCTTATAGAGCACAGCACTATTAACACAAATTATCAATTATAGCACACAACACTGTAACACTCGGTCGTCCCGGGTGTTATCTTGTGCCATCTCTAATATCTAATATTAAACACTACGACACCAATAATTACAGAACCACTAAAACAACTTTCAACATTTATTAATATATATCTACTATGACATTAATAATAGGGCTCTCCAGGTTAAGTTTATTAACACTTTAATTCAACCCACCAATAATAATCTAACAGCTTCTTACCAACTGCAAGTCTGAATCTGGAACAACTGCTGAAAACACTAGAACAATTCTCATCCGAGTGGTTTACACTCGGACCTCAACTCTAATCTATAAATCTGCCTTTCAATACTATAGCATTTAGATTCCACCTCCTCTCGCTACAACGCCTCTCTGATCCTCCTTCGGATCTCTACTCCTTCAGATGGAGTTTATATACTTCTTAATTTAACCGCTTCACTTCATTCCTAACTGCTTTACATCTTAACATTCTTCATCACGTTTAATTTTTGGTTGGGCAAAGGTTGTTTAGTGAAAGCAATCAATCTCAATTGAAAGTCCCCAAGGTTAGTGAAGAGAAACCGCGAATAGCCCAATGTCACAACACTAATTAACTTAAATTATCTACCACCTTATATAATCATTTAACTCAAATTATCAAGCAATGCCTACTAAACAAGAAAAATCACAAAAAGATTCAGTAATGAGAAATTCTCTCAAAATTTGTACTCACCACAGTTCTAATACGTGTTACCCTCCACCACACCGGAATGCCTTTCCCGCGCTAAATGAGGAGGGTTAGCAAAGCACTGATAACACTAACGCAAAAACACTAACACAATCCACCTCATCTATAACTAATTTTTTCTCAAATGTGAAGATCTCATCACCACTTCTGACATCAAACATGTTGGTATTAACACCAACTAATTTACTGTTGGGGGGGAATGACATTAACTCCAGATTAAGAGTGAAATTTTGAACTCTATATCATAGAACAGCATCTTTATTGAACAACCTAATGTACATATCTACCAAATTTCTTATCTTACTTGTAACAAAGTTAACAGCGCCATCTATAGGCTTTAACATTCTTACCACATTGGTTATTCACAATACTCTGTGGTCGTAACACCATGGGGTCTCAACAGTATTAATGTTTGCTCTTAAAAGGAAATTGCAGTAGTTATCATCCCAATAGAGGATTTATCTGAATTTCATAAAAAGAAAAAAAAAAGAATTATGACACCACAATGTCTACGAGTAGGAGAGATATCAAGATATCTCAAACGATTGCTATTGAAGAAGCCATGAAAAACCTAGTGTAATTCAGACTTTAGTGTTTCTCAATCGTATGTTCACGGGGCCCTGTGCATCATATAAACTCATTTTTCACGACAGAAAAATTAACTATTTTCCAAGTTGCGAATCACCCATGTGGTGACCTGGTGTTAAAGAATAAACCCACTACAGCCCAGGCTTGTCGTAAGAGGGGATTAAAATGGGTACCTGGGAGTATAGCCGGACACCCTGCCCTTAGGGATTATATCACGGGATTGGTTTCCCATGTTGGGGGACCGCAGAGGCTTGCCTTCTTTGGGTAGGTACGGGCATCATAACCCCGAGACACTCAAGTCATCTTTTTCTTTCCCATGAGGTTTAGTACCTTTGGTAAACACGGAGGACATACCCCCGGATTATCCTAGTGATTCTTCTCTATTTTCAACTTTTCTTCTTTTCAATCAATCTTTATCTTTTTCAATTTTTTACACGTCTAGACCACAGATGCAATTTGTTTGGAGCAGCCTAGCCATATCTGGCTATTGCGCCATTGACCTCCATTTTCACTCCTTCACCCCGAGATTGTCTATAGTAGTCTTTTTCTTTCCCATGGGGTTTGCTGTCTTTGGTAAACGCGGATGAGGTGGTCCTGGGATTTCCTAACGATCCTTCTCTGTTTTCGATCCTCCATCTTGTCGTCCAATTTTTATCTTTTTTTTTGAATTTTCTCAAGTCTATATTGCAGCTTTTTTTTTTGTTTGAGGCAACATGGCCACATCCGGCTCTTGCGCAATTAAAATTTATATCACTCACTCCAAGTTGCGAATGATTATACAGTGTCAAATAAAAATCTAATTTTATCAGATAGTTACTTCATTTTATTTGTGCTCAAATCTTACTCTACCCATTCTCCGAAGATAATTCACAAACATGCTAGTAAAATTTGCTTTACAAATTCATTTATGAACAGATGCTTTTTTTTCTTAAATTTCTGAGACATTCGAAAATTATTTGGGCTTAAAAAGGGGATACACTTCCAAAAATCATGCGCGCTAATGCAGATATTCTGCTCTTCAGCGCTGTACCGGCAGATGAGAACTTTCTGTGAAAGAAGGCAGACGAGAATTTTCTCTGTAATACGTTGACGTGGGCAATAATGGAACTCTTGATAATTTGAAGCTCACAATTATTAAATGATTAAAAATTGCTGCGTTTGTAAATAGCTTTTAGATGTGTGGTCAAATAAAAAGTAAAAAGGAAGCAAGCGTAGCTGGTCCGTCTTTAAAATAAAACAACGAAACAACTAAAATAAACATCTTGGATCCGCTCGAACCAGGAGCGATCAGTGAACTATGGAAATACTAAATAGATCAAGAAGTACCTTGAAAGGTAAAATTAGCAGAATTGAAACCTTTATTAAAAGTGCCAATGAAGAAACCGATTCGGTTGAAACGAAAGTAAAGCTCAAAAATGTTATTGCACTGCAAAGAAATATTGAGGAACTGCGCAACAACTATTACTCCATTCCTAATGTAAAGGATGCAGAATTGGCTTCTATCGACGAAGAACTCGATCTTCTTGAAGAACGCCTCGAGAAATTAGAGGTAAGAATTGAAATTATTCTTAATTCCTCTAAGAAATCAAGTTCTGGGGCAGTAACGAAATCGAATGATAATTTCGAAATCAAAACTAAAATACCCCCTTTACTTTTACCCGAGTTCTCGGGAAAATATGAAGAATTTAGTTCCTTTAAAGTACAATTTGACGATCTGATCACAAATAATACGCAACTGAGTCAGTCTCAGAAGCTATACTACCTCAGATCTTGTTTAACTCATGAAGTAAATTATTTGTGTAGTAATTTTGATAATTTTGATTCCTTATATGAATTTTTAGAAAATAGATATGAGAATGAACGTTTGATAATCAATATTCATATTCAAAACATTTGTGGTGATATTTAATCGCTTGAACAGAGCAAGGACAGATACAACTCAACTTGTGTTTTGTGTTATGTTTACTACAAAAAATAATTATTCTGTATTCTTTTTCTGTCCGCCATTAGTGCTAGTAATACAATTGCACTTGTAAATATAATATCTCGTAAATAAATCAATATAGTTCTAAATCGTCTGATAATATTTAAAGCAACACATATTTATATAGCAATCACCTATATTTGGTCACTTAGGACGTGATTTTGAAGCATTCTATTCGAATCGGCGGATATTAAGGTATGTTAATGCATTAAAATTTTGCTATTGTTATTCTTCATTTAAGATGGATGAAAACAAAAGTGATCCTACTGCATTAAATTTCGATAATCCAAACACGGAAATCAATCGAGTAGCGGTTAAACCGCCAATTTTTTGGAGAAATAAGCCAAAATTATGGTTCTTGCAGCTTGAAGCGCAATTCGCCAATAGCGGTATTTCGCAAGATGCAACAAAATACAATATCGTCGTTGCTGCATTAGACGAAAATGTTTTGGATTTTGTTGTAGATATTTTGTCAAATCCTCCTGAAAATGAAAAATATGATACCTTGAAAAAAGCATTATTAAACAGATTAACTGATACCGAAGAGTCGAGATTAAAAAAGCTGTTGACTGATCTCGAACTTGGCGACAAACGCCCTTCCGATCTTTTACGCCAAATGAAAAGCTTGGCAGGAAATTCCATTTCTGATGAAATTATCAAATCTTTGTGGCTGCAAAGGCTTCCACAACAAACACAAGCCATTTTAACTATAAGTAACGATACTTTAGATAAAATTGCCGAGATGGCCGATAAAATTATTGCTGTTTACAGTTCGTCAGAAATATGCCAAGCAACGAAAGTTGGCTCATTGCCAAATTCGGCGTCATCATTCGATCGCAATAAATTAGATGTATTGCAAGCCGACATTGCTGCATTAACAAAAAAATTTGATGAATTTTCTCGAAATACTAGGTCACGCAGCAAATCGAGAGGAAATGACAGACGAAGATCCAGATCTAATTCGGCTCGATACGAATTTTGCTGGTACCATTTTAAATTTGGAAAAAATGCAAAAAAATGTGTACAGCCATGCCAGTTTAAAAAAGAAAATTCGGAAAACCAGTAAGCCAATCGCTTGATGCGGCTGGCGATATTGGCGAGAAAAGTTGCCGCTTATATTTACATGATAAATCAACTGGTAAGCAGTTTTTAATCGACACGGGAGCTGATATATCTGTAATTCCTGTATACAAACAAAGGAATAATAAAATATCAGATTTTATTTTATTTGCCGCTAATGGTTCAAAAATTCAAACTTTTGGTACCAAAACTCTAAAATTAGATCTTGGACTTCGCCGCCAATTTACTTGGTCTTTTACAATAGCACATGTTTCAAGAGCTATTATAGGAGCAGATTTTCTCAAAAAATTCGGACTATTAGTTGATTTAAAAAGAAAATGTCTTATCGATCCTTTAACTTCTTTGTCATCATTTGGTAAAATAGCAACTTTTCCAAATTTTTCTCTCACTACAATAGCTTCTTCATCATTTACTTCTTCAGTGGCTAGTCTTCTTAATGAATTCAAGGAAATAACACTTCAAAGCTCACTGATTAGAGAACCAAAGCATTTAGTTACGCATCATATAATAACAAATGGTCCACCCGTCACAGCAAAAGTTCGTCGCCTAGCTTCAGACAAACTCAAAATCGCAAGAGAGGAATTCGAATATATGCTAGAACAAGGAATTTGCAGACCCTCTAGTAGTCCTTGGGCAAATCCATTACATCTAGTGCCAAAAAAACCCGGTGGTTGGAGACCTTGTGGGGATTACAGAGCTTTGAATGCTGTCACCCAACCAGACAGGTACCCTATTCCACACTTGCATGATTTCTCTCATAATTTGTATGGATGCACTGTATTTTCAACACTTGATTTAGAACGAGCCTACCATCAGATACCAGTAGAACCATCTGACATAGAAAAAACAGCCATCTGCACACCTTTTGGTCTATACGAATTCACCAGAATGACATTTGGATTGCGAAATGCAGCCCAGACCTTTCAACGATTTCTTCATTCTGTACTTCGGGGCTTAGATTTTTGTTTCAGCTACCTTGATGATATTCTCATTGCATCTAAGGATGATGCACAGCACATTAGTCATCTTAGACAAGTTTTCCAACGTCTTCAAGATGCCGGCTTGGTAATCAAGGTTGCAAAATGCAAATTCTCTCAAAGTGAAGTAAATTTCTTGGGTCATCGTATTTCTTTCAATGGGATTGAGCCAACAAAAGAAAGAATAAAAGTAATCGAAGATTTCAAGCTTCCTGAAACTATAAAGGAATTGCGAAGATTCTTAGGAATTATCAATTTTTACCATCGATTTATTCCTAATGCTGCAGAAAATCAAGCCATTCTGAATGAATACCTAAGAGGAAAAAAAAAGAATGACAACAACAAAATTCCATGGACGGAAAAAGCAATTCAAGCTTTTCAAAATTGTAAGCAACAGCTATGTCATGCGACTGTACTAGTTCATCCTTCTGAAGATGCTCACATTTCCTTAATGGTTGATGCATCTGATAATGGTATAGGTGCTGTACTACAACAGCTAGAAGATGACATCTGGAAACCCCTTAGTTTCTTTTCAAGAAAACTAACTGACACCCAGAAACGCTACAGCACATACGACCGTGAGCTGTTGGCTGCATATTCTTCTGTAAAATATTTTAAACATTTTTTGGAAGGTAGAAACTTCACAATTTTTACTGACCATAAACCACTAACTTATGCATTCCAGCAGAAATTAGAAAAAGCAACTCCTCGACAGCAAAGACATCTGGAGTATGTTGGGCAATTTACTGTTGACATTCAGCATATATCTGGAAAAAACAACATCATTGCCGATACTCTGTCTAGAATAGACGAACTTCATATTCAGTCGGAACTTGATTATGAAGCTATAGCTAAAGCGCAGGAAACTGACAAGGAGTTAAAAAAAATTCTTTCTACTCAGAATTCTTCGCTAAAATTAGAAAAAGTTCCTGTCTTTGGTTCCAGCTGTGATATATTTTATGACAGTTCTACAAAGAAAAAGAGGCCTTATATACCAGAATCATTCAGGAAAATTGTTTTCAACAGTGTTCATAACCTCGCCCATCCTGGAATCAAGGCTACAACCAAATTACTAAAATCGAAGTTTGTATGGCCGTCAATAAATAAGGATGCAAGAACTTGGACTAGAAGCTGTCTAAAATGCCAAAAGTCCAAAGTTACACGACATGTGCAGAGTCCTTTTCAACAATATCACAACGTCAGCAAACGCTTCACAGAAATCAATTTAGATATTATTGGTCCCTTACCATCATCTGAAGGATTTCGTTATTGCTTGACTATCATAGATCGATACAGTCGATGGCCTGAAGCAATTCCATTACCTGATATTCGAGCAGAAACAGTAGCAGACAACTTGCTTAAAGGTTGGATCGCACGTTTTGGAACACCTTTAGTCATTACCACTGATCAAGGTACCCAATTCGAAGCACAACTCTTTCAAGAACTTTCAAAATTAATAGGGTTTAAACGAAATAGAACTACATCATACCATCCACAGGCAAATGGATGCATAGAACGATGGCATCGGACTCTAAAAGCGAGTATAATGTGTCATGAAAATGAAAGTTGGACAAGATCTCTTCGAATCATATTGCTCGGATTGAGAACAACTTGGCGTGCTGATTTTCAATCTACTCCAGCGGAACTTCTATATGGTGAAAACATTCGTTTACCATGCGATTTCTTTGAAGATACTAAATTCCAACCACAATCAGAGTTTGTCCAAAAACTTAAAGCAACTATGAAACAAGTGAAACCTATTCCATTTTCATATAACTGCAAGCAGAAACCCTTCGTTTTCAAAGACCTTAAAAATTGTTCACATGTTTTCGTGCGCACTGACATTATTCGTCAGAGTCTGCAACCGCCATATCATGGACCATATCAAGTTATTAAACGATCTGATAAAATTTTCACACTTCTCATAAAAAATAAAAATGTTAACATTTCTATAGACAGGCTCAAACCATGTTTTTCTGACAACTCTCCTGAAACTGATTGTGCAATAAATCATAAGAGCAATCCAGTTGACAAGCCTACATCACCAGTTAAAAAAAAGATCAGGTTTGCACCGTTGCCCATTGCTCCCTCAACCAGATTCACAAGAAGGGGACGTGAAGTTAAATTGCCATTTCGTTATCAGTGAGATACATCTTGGCAGAGTATCTCACTTAGAGGGGGAGTAGTTGTGGTGATATTTAATCGCTTGAACAGAGCAAGGACAGATACAACTCAACTTGTGTTTTGTGTTATGTTTACTACAAAAAATAATTATTCTGTATTCTTTTTCTGTCCGCCATTAGTGCTAGTAATACAATTGCACTTGTAAATATAATATCTCGTAAATAAATCAATATAGTTCTAAATCGTCTGATAATATTTAAAGCAACACATATTTATATAGCAATCACCTATACATTTTGAAATTTGACAAAATACAAAATGAAAATTCCACAGAAATTAGAAATATGATTGATTGCGTTCAAAAAAATATACGTGCATTAAAAGTGCTTAAATATGAACAAAATAAATTATCTGATGTTTTACTTATTAATATTCTTGTTGAGAAACTTGACAGAGAATCGAGAAGAAATTTTGAATTATCTCATAAATCCAAAAATGTTCCAACATTTGAAGAATTTATTGCCTTCTTGGAACAACGGGAATCCGTTTTATTGTCTGTTGATAGAAATTCTAAAGTTAACACAAATAAATTTTGTGCCAACAATACCAAACCAAAGGCTTTCATAGTAAATGAAAATAAAAATAAAATTTGTATAGTGTGTAAGTCACAACATCCGATATATCGATGCCCTACTTTTTTAAAATTTAGTGTTGAGGAAAGACTTAAATTCATTCGTAAACACAAACTTTGTAATTTGTGCTTAAAATCCAACCATATTCAAATTAATTGCTTATCTAAATATAGATGCATATGTGGTGGTTTACATAGCCATTTGATTTGTTCTCAAAACTGTACTAAATCGAAAATGAAAAACCCTTTAGTCATCAATAACGGAAATGAAAAAGAATATTGCGAAACAGTTAATAAAAATTCTAATGCTAATACGACCGCGTCAGTGTTGAGTAATAACACATTGCCCGAACAGACAAACAAAAAAAATGTTCTGTTTTCAACTGCTGAGATTTATGTTTCCAGAGCAGATAATCAAAGAATAAAAATACGAGCTATACTTGATTCCGCGAGTAATATTTGTGTACTAACAGAAAGAATGAGTAATTGCTTGGGAATAAAAAAGCAAAAAATAAAGACACCGGTATCCGGTCTAAATGGATTAATGCAGAACATAAAATGGAAATTAAACACAATTATTTCAAACGAAGATAGCAGTTTTGTTGAACCAATAGATTTCTTGATTGTAGACAAAATAACTGAATTTACACCCTCTTCGTGTTTAGATATTTCTAATGTGGAAATTCCACAGTTTTTAACTTTAGCTTACAAAACGTTTTATGAAGCGAAAGAAGTACACGCTTTAATTAGTGCTGATATTTTTTTTAAAGTTTTAAAACAGAATACGTATAAAGTAAATGAAAAGCTATTTTTCAAGGAAAGCGAATTTGGGTGGATTGCGTGTGGTAAACTTAAAGAAAGACAAATTGATAAACAAGGACAGTGTTTTTTGTTGAGTAATGACTCAATTCAAGATACTTTAAAATTATTTTTTGATTTAGAGGGTCTGGGGATACGAGATGATCCAGTTGTTCATGAAAGGGATCAAGCTATGGAAATTTTTAAAGAAACTGTTGAATTCGAAAATGGCCGTTATATCGTACAACTTCCCTTTAGAAAATCTTATAATGAATTGTCCGATAATTATTCCCTGGCTAAACAACGTTTCCAGGGTTTGTGGAGAAGATTTGGTCATGATTCGGAGTTATATCAGCAATACCGTGAAATCATTCTCGATTACTCAGAACAGGGTATTATAGAAGAAGTTAAAACCGAAACTACAGATAATGAGTTAAAAAGACCTGTATATTATTTACCTCATCAGGCCGTAAGAAAGGAAGGTCGCTTAACATCGAAAACAAGAATTGTATTTGACGCTGGAAGTCATTAAAATAATGAACTCTCATTAAATGATTGTTTATGGCCAGGAATTAATTTAAATCCAAATCTCTTTGACATATTAATTAATTTTAGATTGAATGCAATAGCCTTTTGTTCTGATATTAAACAAGCTTTCTTACAAATCTGTCTCGCCAACGAACACAAAGATGCCGTTCGATTTCTCTGGAGTGATGACGAACCGTGTGTTCATAAAAAGCCCAAACTACAGGTATACCGTTTTAATCGAGTAAATTTTGGTGTCAGTTCAAGTCCTTTTCTTCTCGCAGCCACGATTAGGCATCATATTGAGAAGTATAAACATGAATTCCCTGACACTGTAGAACTTTTAGATAGAAGCTTCTACGTTGACGATCTTATTTCCGGTGGTAACGAATTTGAAGAAGCGCTTCAAACTTCACGAAGAGCAAAATATGTTATGGAAGCTGCTGGAATGGATCTCAGAAAATGGATTACTAATGATACTAATTTAATGGAGCAATGGAAGAAGGAAAATTTTGATGTACACCCTGTACATGAAACTGTAAGTTTGGGCGCAAATGAAACAAAAGTCCTAGGATTGTCATGGAATTCTCATGAAGATTACTTGACTACGGATACTAAAAGTCTATTGGAATTTGTTTCTTTAGATAAAAATACGAAACGCTTCATACTGCAAGCAGTTGGTAAGATCTTTGACCCATTAGGGTTAATTTCTCCTTTCACCGTTAGAATGAAATGCCTCCTTCAAGATCTCTGGAAGGAAGAAATTCAATGGGACGACCCTTTGCCTACTCATATTGAAAAGGAGTGGAAAAAATGGCGTGAAGAACTTCCCCACTTAGGAAGTTTAAAAATACCCCGATTAGTTCTAGATTCTACTTTGCTAGAAGATGATGTTGAGCTGCATAGCTTTTGTGACGCCAGCAATAAGGCGTATGGCGCAGCCATATATTTGAGGACTAAGTCAAGGAATGGAATTTCTGTTGAACTTGTGACTTCAAAAAGCCGTGTAGCACCATTAAACTGTGTGACCCTGCCCAGACTGGAATTACTCGGAGCTCTAGTCGCTGCTCGCCTAGCATCTAGGGTGAAAAAGATCGTGAATCTTAAGAGATCCTGTTTACAATATCATTGGACTGATTCCAAAATAGTTCTGTTTTGGATAAAGGGAAACAAAACCCGATGGAAACAATTCGTTGCTAACCGAGTAAACGAAATAACCTGTCTAACGGATCCCCACTCATGGTACCATTGTGCTGGTAAAGAAAACCCTGCAGACTTCCTCTCTCGTGGGCTGAGCGCTGACTGTCTGGTAACAAATTCCAGATGGTGGACAGGTGCAGAATTTTTGACAGATCCTGAATTTCCTAAAAACTCTCAACAAGTGGTTCCTGAGTTAGACTACCTCACAGAAAATGAGAAAGAGACTGTAGTTAAAGAAAGGAAAAAATTGCCTGAAGCTGAGAGAAGTGAAGAGACTGTCTTGCTGAATAGCGATTCCTCTAGCATCTTTGACGAACTTTTAGAACTTTCTTAATAATTATTTCAAAGTTATTAATATTTTGTCTTATATTTTCAGATTCATCTACGACTGTAGGAATAAGTCTAAGATGGTTGGCCCCCTAACTGTAGCCGAATTCAAGGAGTCAGAAATTAAATTTATCAAGCATGCCCAAAAACCCTTGTTTGATAAAAAAGAAATTCCAAGTAATATTTCTAATTTGTTTCCATTTGTAGATGGAGAAGGAATAGTTCGCGTTGGCGGAAGATTAGAAAATGCATCGGTGCCATATTTTATTAAGCATCCTGCGATTTTACCAAAAGGTTCAAAATTAAGTAAACTTTATTTTAACAGCTTGCATAGACGACTCTTTCACGTTGGCCCACAGGGATTGTTAAATGCAGTACGACAAAAATTTTGGCCTTTGAGCGGCCGTAGCATCGCACGTAAAACCGTTCATCAATGTGTGACATGCTTTAAAAGCAGACCCATTCTTTCTTCACAAATTATGGGAAATTTGCCCAGTGAAAGAGTAAATGTATCCAGCCCATTTACTATTGCTGGACTTGATTTATGCGGACCCTTTTTAGTCAAGTATAAAAACCAGAGAAAGGGAACTCTAAATAAAGTATACATTTGTGTTTGCATATGTTTTTCTACGAAGGCCATCCATCTCGAGTTATTATCGGATCTCACTTCCAATGCTTTGATAGCAACACTTAAACGTTTTACTAGTAGACGGGGCAAATGCTCCAAAATTTACACAGATAATGCTACTAACTTCGTGGGAGCAAACTCAATATTAAAGAAATTTCATAAATTAATTAATTTTCCCGATGAAAATTTAGCTCAATATTTCGTGTCAGAAAGTATAGATTGGAAATTTATACCTCCCAGGTCCCCTCACTTTGGAGGACTTTGGGAAGCGGGTGTAAAATCTGTGAAGCACCATCTTAAAAGAGCGATAGGAAATCTTCACTTTACTTTTGAAGAATTTGAAACTATTGTGATTCAGGTAGAGGGAATATTAAATTCGCGTCCACTGACTCCCCTCAGTAGTGACGCAGATAACTTCGATGTTTTGACCCCTGGTCACTTTTTGATAGGGAGACCTATAACATCAATACCTGAGCCAAATTTAATAAATGTAAATGAAAATCGTCTCAGTCGGTGGGAAAAGATTATTAAGGTTGTACAACACACATGGAAAAAATGGAAATCTGATTATTTGAATACATTGCAAGCTAGATCGAAATGGATAACTGAAAAAAATGATCTAGTGATAGGTCAAATGGTTTTAATCAAAGAGGATTTCTTACCCATAAATACTTGGCCTTTAGGTCGAATCCTAGAAGTATATCATGGGTCAGACGGAAAAGTGAGAGTTGTCAAGGTTAAAACTCAATCAGGTGAATTTAAAAGAGCTATTAGTAAAATAGCTGTTCTACCAATTGATACTAAGTGAATTGTGTGTATTTGTATTGTATTTTATATTTCATTTGTGTAAATTTGTAGATTTAAATTTTATTATTACACTTAAATTGTGCTTTAATTATGTGCTAAATTTATTATGCTAATTATGTTATTTGTAAGTTCTTGCATGTGAACATGGCAAGGCGCCAACGTCATGCGCGCTAATGCAGATATGCGGCTCTTCAGCCATGTACCGGCAGATGAGAACTTTCTGTGAAAGAAGGCAGACGAGAATTTTCTCTGTAATACGTTGACGTGGCCAATAATGGAACTCTTGATAATTTGAAGCTCACAATTATTAAATGATTAAAATTTGCTGCGTTTGTAAATAGCTTTTAGATGTGTGGTCAAATAAAAAGTAAAAAGGAAGCAAGCGTAGCTGGTCCGTCTTTAAAATAAAACAACGAAACAAATAAAATAAACATGTGCTTTGAGACAAATCATTATTTTCCTCACTGCTAAATTCTTGACTTTTAAAAACATTGCATGCCATTTGGGAGAAGCTTCAATGAAACAGCATATTTGTTGCACAGAATTGAAAATATTGTGTACAGAAACAATGCTTTTGGATGCATCTACAAGGGCACAATTTAAAGAATACATGTAGCAATGTACGTACAATATATAGGGATTGATTTCTTTCATTATTATTGCCACACCTTTGTAAACACCACTCATATATCCTTCTCAATCGTAACATTGAACAATTATGTTTCATCAATCGATCAAAATAAAGAGAAACAACTAGCACAAAGTTTCTCTAACAATCAAATCGGTTTTGTTAAATACCAAGAAAGTGTTCTTCGATGTCCAGTTCCTCGATGACTAATCTTATTATAAGAGTTAACGGCTTATCACGTGAATTGTCCGCAGTTCCATCATCCCTTACAGAAAAATGATTGCTTTTCAAAGCACTTTCAAGTATTCTATCCCTGCTGAGATTCACAATGATTTTAATAACTTTTCATATTACACATCGAGATTAACATAATTTTTTTTAAAAAAACTTTTCAGATATATCTAAAACATTTTTTTTCAATAAAATGTTATATCTGTTGATCTTAACTTCAATAATTTTGTATAATTACCTCTGTACACATATATAATTTGAAATCTCATTTTCTCTTTGCCTCCTTAGAGGTTGTTGAAGAATAATAACAATCCATCAAGCAAAATAGGGAGAGCAATTCTTTTCAACCGTATTTATTTACAGTTTCTACGCGCCAATTATACAAAAACAAATAATTACACTATTTATAAAATAAAAAAGGCTTCCAAACAGCCCATACTTTGACTTAACCTGCTTTTGAAGACAGGAAAACAAAATTAAGTCAAAATAAGGAATAACCCACCTTACACAGTAAAGTTCTAAATGTACTCTGAAATATTACCCATGAACCTGTGCTCTCTCTCTTAGACGAGACAAGGCGCCTCCTGGCGGTATTCATTTAAATTATTTCCAAAAGAGCTAAACCTTGCCTGGACTGGTAAAGCGAAGAATTAAATAGAATCTTTAGATAATCATGATTTTTGTTCACTTTTACTTGATGTTAGGTAGACATCTTACTTACTACATTTTCCTTGGATTTTAGATCCTCTTGCCAACGTTGCGACGCAATAAGATAAGAAGATATTCTTTCATGTTTTTTAAAATGTTGGATTACCTTTTACCCGATTTTAAGTCGTTTGAAAAAAAAAATGCCTTATCATAAAGACATGTGCTATCAAACTTTCGACAAGGAAAACAAAAAGTTCCATCTCCTGCAACGCTGTATTCAAACTACTTATACTCTGTGAACCAGGCATTTCTGAATTTTTGTCTTTTTGTTTCTGGATATGTATTAAAATTAGTAAGAAACGTATCATCTTTGAAAAACTCTAACGCGCCTTGCTTACCATAAAGTGAATCACTAAATTGGAGCTGATTATGATTATTTACAAATGCAAAGGCAAATGCAACTTCTCCAGTATTAAATGAACCAGACTCCTTTGCATTAGTTGTAGAAACACTATCTGTAATGGCGACTAAATCGAACAGTTCTGAGTCGCTTCTTTCTACCATCTTCTGCTTTTTGGCAAATAGGTCAAACACATTTTACCTTTTTTTTTTTTTTTTCCCTCTCATCAAATCAGTATTTTCGAATACAGATGGCAAGAGCAATGGTGAAATATTTAAGTAAAAAAATTTGTTTAATAAAGTAGATTATCGCTAGATATTTGCTCCTACACTACAGAGTCTATCAACAATACCACAATTCATGGCATTGCATTTTGTGCATATTTCCGCTAAGTAAATTTTTCAAGAATTAAAGAAACGAAAAGAAGGAAAGATAATTAGGTGATCAAATAGGGTAGATACAAATGTTAATTTATAATTCTTGGTTTTAGGGATTAAAATAGAATAAAATTTAATTTTTTTATAAAAATGTGGAGGGGGATGGGAAACTACACTCCTCAATCGCAGTTATTGATTTCAAGACATTGACTTCGTACAACATGAGGAGTTTGAGAAAAAATTCGTTTTAGTGATGCGCATCATTCCGCTCTATGTCTCGGACGATTTTCCGAAGAGACTGTAACTCTCAAGTCGAGTTTAACATAACTAGCCACGAAATTCTACCCTACCCTCTACAAAAACGTTGCAAATTAAGGGGTAAAGCGCCTTTATGCTGAACAGTTTTTCAGCGTTTCTATACAATAAAATATGCCTATTTGTTTCAAACAAATACTGTTTAATACATGCACAAGTTTTAAATAAATTAAGAATTTAGTATCAAAAGTAATTTCTTTCAACTTTCTTGATAAGATAATGACAGTGATCAACACAATGACGCATTTTGAAATGATTATAATACATTTATTCAGTTATTTCCAATAATATATGAATATAATTTCCAATGATTATAATACAATGTTTCAGTTGTTTCCAAACACTGTATTGTGGCCCACTGGTTTTTTTTTTCAAACTTTGCGATTCAAAGGTCCAACCAAGTAATATCAATTTTTTAAATATAAACCTTGACAATAAAAAACCCACTATTGATTAGATATGAAAATTAAATTAGATACTAATTTAATACATAAAAACTTCAAAACGAACGATAAGAATGAAGACGATTGAAAAATACGCTCGGGTTTGATTATATGAGTGATAAATTTCTCCATTATAAACTTTTGAAATGATTCCAATACATGCAATAAAACTCTTGGAATATTTAAGAGATCCGTCAATATATTCCCTCAGAAAATTTAAAAATTGCAGCAAAGGAAGATTTCATAGAAATAGAAAAATATTTAAGGATTTAAAAAATTAAACATTCAACACACAATAGTTACTGTTCCTATTTTACCAAAAAAAAAAAAAAAATTGATGTTTATGAAAACTTATAAAAATAATAAATAAGATTTTGGTCCCAGTATACATTTATAAAAATTCCATACATTACAAGGGAAATCCTAAAAAAAAGATACAATTTAATATAAAGCACTATTAAATTAAATGGAAATAAATAAATGTGTGGATATATTACTTTTTTTATTATAAAATATCATAAAAATGTTTTAAGAAAATGTTTAAAATTACTTTCGAACAGGTTAAGTATAAAACCTCAAGGATATATTGTGCCAAACATTAGGTTAAGATTTTGCTTGTTTGTTTGTTTTGTAAACGATTTAAAATTCTCCTCCATGATAGAGAATTTAAAAAATGCAATAAAATCAAATGTATCGAGAAAAACCAATATCATTTTAAAAAGTAAAGTAAACTTGGTTGGGGATTTTCCCAACCAAGTCAATTAAAGAAGGTGTATAAGATTTCAAATATTTAAAGTTGAAAGCAGAGCATTCAATTAAAATGTACCTCACAGTCAGAGAATAAACACAATGGTCACATATTGGAGGAGTTTTTCCCAGAAAAAAAATGCTTGTGTGTCAATCTCGTGTGTCCGATACGTAGACGCGTCAAAATGACGTCCTGTCTTATGCATGAAAATTAATTCCAATGTTACATGATACAGGATTTTACGTGATACAGTTTATTTTCAATTTTCAAATGTCATTGATCTTGCCAGTGGTTATAAATTGCTGATTTATAACCGATATGTCACAATATAGAATTTTCGCAACGATTTCACCAGTGGAAGATTTAGCAGCATTATTGATTATTTCGTTGCTCTTGATACCAAAAGGGTACTTTTGAACGAAAGCACAAATAGTAATTTCTATTGGTTTTACTGTTAATTTAAACATAGCAAAAATGAAGTAATAATCTTTAATTTATGATGGGATATTGTAAATTTTTATTATTATTAAGAAATAACAGATATATCTAGATAAAATTTGTTTTGCATATTAATTAATCCTTATACACACAAAGTAGTAAATTTCAGCTATTAATGTTTATTTGTTTGGTTTCAGAAAGCCTTAATTTGAAGTAACCTGCAGTATCGTAAGATTTTAGTTATCATCCCGAGGTATCCTTGTAACACCCGACCGACCCGGGCGTCCTCTTGTGCCATCACTAATTTCAAATATTAAATACTACGACACAAATAATTACAGAACCACCAAAACAACTTTCACAATTTATTAGTATATATTTACTATGACACAAATGGATACGCTCTCCAGGGTAGTTTTCTAACACCTTAGTTCAACCCACCAATAATAATCTAACAGACTCTTACCAATATCTTTTATCGACTGCAACTCCGAATCTGGAACAACTGTTGAAAATACTAGACCGAATCCTTTTCCGAGTAATCTTTACTCGAAGCCTCAATACTAGTCCTTAATTCCGCCTTCCTCTTATATAGCACTTAGACTTCACCTCCTCTCACTACAACGCCTCTCTGATCCTCCTTCAGATACTCTACTCCTTCAGATGGAGTTTATATAATTCTTAATTCGACCGCTTCACTTCATTCCTAACTGCTTTACATCTTAACATTCTTCATCACGTTTAATTTTTGGTTGGGCAAAGGTTGTTTAGTGAAAGCAATCAATCTCAACTGAAAGTCCACAAGGTTAGTGAAGAGAAACCGCGAATAGCCCAATGTCGCAATCCCTCCCCAGAAATGAAACGTGATTTATCGTTGGGTACAAAAACCCAGCGTGAAATTACGATTAAAGTCCGAGTGCCTACGTAATTGGACGCTATCCTGAACCTGGTTACGTTCTGAATTCTAAAGCTACTTAATAAATTGCATCTAAACTTATACCCTCTTAATAAGCTAAAAATTTGAAGCTTTCTGAATTTACTATATTACTCCTAAAGTTTGAATTAATGCTTAACCTACTGAGAGCTTACAAAAACAAAAAAAACTAATACTACAAAATATTTTATTAACAAACAGTTTTCAATTTCTTCTTCCTTCTCAGCCGGAGAATTTTCTTCTTCGGCTTATTCTCATTTGCAGTTCATTTTCAGGGTCTGTTACCCTGAAATGGATTGTAGTGTACATCATTTTGTAAAGATTTAAACATTAGTAAACATCATTCATACTAATATACACAATTTTCCACATAAAATTCAAGAATTTGATGAATGACGCGATCTGGTCAAGAGACAGAATCATGCAAAATGCGAACTTACGCAGCGCTAAGTGTTAATATTAGTCGCGATCCCTAATTACGCCACGCTGTGACCAGATGTATAACATAAATACAGTCATGAAATGACTATACATAATTCATGCAAAATAACAAGACATCTACTCTTAAAATAACAAGTCAACGAATAAACAAGTGTTATACTTTTAACAAATGTTTACAATTTTTTAAAAAAAAAAAAAAAAGTTCCAATCTTTATAACAAAAAAATACTTTCCATCGGGAAAGATCACCAACTTGGGGATTTACAATTAAAAAATTCAAACCTTCCATTAAAGTTCTCGGCGGAGTATGAGCCAATGCTGTTTGCCGTATTGGAACTGAAGCCGTAAAAATGAAAGACTTGTTGTCTCAACAATATCATGTCCTCAAATCAAATGGAATAACAAAGAATAATACAACCTGGTATTTTAGCCTCGTTTTTCGTTGTGGACGAGAATCTTGTTGAAGATCCCTTGTAGTGGATAAGTGCGACTCCCGCTCAGCTCCTTGAAGACCCCTGTGGCTTGGCAATGGTATCCCCTGGTCTGCTTCTTACTGGCAGCTGCTGAGGTCGGACTTCGATCTTCCATGGCATGTCTCTTGTCGACTCTTGAGTGCGGACTCCGTTTCTCCTTTGTAGATGCCCGAGGTTTCCATCTGTTGGCTTTGTCGGATTAAAGGCTCCCATCCTACGGTGAGGTGGCACATATGGTAGCACAGTTCCATCAGCTGAATCGATACCTTCCAACATGTGATCCAATCTTTGTTGTACTCGGATCCCTCGACTAAGTTGATTAGAGGACTTTTCATGATGATGAGTACTCGAATCCTTTCTAACTGAGTGGCTGAAGAATCTATTACTAGAGGTCAAAGGAAGATTTTGATTAGTATACTGATATTTGCTATACAAGAAATTTCGGATCCGATTCTGCAATTTCCCAGACTTCCTTCTCATATCTCGTAGCTGATGTTCAAAGGCTTTAATAACCTTTTCAAATTCCCTTTTAAGCTGATTGCCTGTCTCTGCCAGTTTTACATACATTGAATTCAACACAGTAGGAGAGCTGTTAAAATTTTGGTTACGATTAACATTGTTGTTGATCTTCCGCCGATTCATATCACTAGCTTGCCTCATTCTATGTGGAACAAGAGCTACATCTCGCTTATAGCGATATCTATCAGAATTTCTCTGATTTTGAATTAGCCGAGGATTGTTTTCAACTTTACCTAAGTGCCTCATTTAATATTGCGACAGAAACTGCAAAAGTTCAATCTTAGAGGTTGGTTTACGGACTTCCAGATAGTCCAGAACAGGCGTTGACATTCTCAACATTATATGTTGTATTAACTCAGTTTCAGGGTTGAGCAAATTAAGCAAAAGCGCAATTTTTAGCATGTAGTACGCGAAATCTAAAGGAGATTGGTTTTGTTGTTTAGCCGAATAGAATTCTGCTTCTAACTGCGTACGATCACGCACTACAGGAAATGCATTTCTTAAAGCCGTCTGTATATTCTCAAAGTCAGTAGATTCTCCCTTTTTAAAGTCAGCACCGATCACATCAAACCAATCGCGTGCTCTGCCTCTTAAATGATTGCGCAAATATGAGCAATGCAGTTCTGCTGGGATCTGATGATATACAATGATATCATTAACACTCTGCAGAAATTCAACTACATTTCCCGAACCATTGAAATACTTAATTGGAAAAATTATTACTCCTGGTGGGACTCTATCTCTAGGGGTAGGTACGGTTGGGCGCCAGTGTAACACCCGACCGACCCGGGCGTCCTCTTGTGCCATCACTAATTTCAAATATTAAATACTACGACACAAATAATTACAGAACCACCAAAACAACTTTCACAATTTATTAGTATATATTTACTATGACACAAATGGATACGCTCTCCAGGGTAAGTTTTCTAACACCTTAGTTCAACCCACCAATAATAATCTAACAGACTCTTACCAATATCTTTTATCGACTGCAACTCCGAATCTGGAACAACTGTTGAAAATGCTAGACCGAATCCTTTTCCGAGTAATCTCTACTCGAAGCCTCAATACTAGTCCTTAATTCCGCCTTCCTCTTCTATAGCACTTAGACTTCACCTCCTCTCACTACAACGCCTCTCTGATCCTCCTTCAGATACTCTACTCCTTCAGATGGAGTTTATATAATTCTTAATTCGACCGCTTCACTTCATTCCTAACTGCTTTACATCTTAACATTCTTCATCACGTTTAATTTTTGGTTGGGCAAAGGTTGTTTAGTGAAAGCAATCAATCTCAACTGAAAGTCCACAAGGTTAGTGAAGAGAAACCACGAATAGCCCAATGTCACATCCTGAAGTGTTAATTATTACTAAAAATAATCGAGGTACTCGTAGAAACTTAATTTTTATTTGTTGTTCTTAAGACTTCTTTACATATTCACCATTCAGAGTTACACATTTTTTCAACGTTTCTTGACCTTTCGTTCGTAGTGATTGTAGAACTCAGTAGATTGAACTTTTTCTGTCTCCATACTGCGGATTACTTCAATCTACGGCTTCCTGAAACCAAGCAAATCAACATTAGTAGCTGTAATTTACAACATTTATGTACATAAGAATCAATTAATACGCAGAATCAATTTTATCTACATATCGCCGTTATTTCTTAGAAATTATTAAAATTTTACGATACCCCCTCGCTAACGAAAACATTTTTAGACTTGCCGCTGAGCTTTTTTAAAAAAAGTATTACATAATTTCTTCTTGACACAATTAAATATCCACAACTTTCTGAGCTGCTGTTAATGAGTAATCGAATTATAAATTGGAATCCCTGTCAGAATAGCGTACGAACTGTGTAAGCATGCGAGTATATACTACAAAAGCTTATTTGATATATGTATTAGACTATCCTACTCCTAATAGAAATTTTGGTTTTATTTCCGATGCTCAATCTTACAGTTATTACTCTGAGACTCTAGAAATAAGGATATAAAAGTGTGCTGTAGTTAGCTAAGACTTCGTTAGATGTCGCAGTCTATATCATTCATGCGCTAATCCAAATTCATAACCTTCCTATCAATGGAAGGTCCTAAGCAGAAAGAATATGGTGGCTTCATGAGACAAGTTAACAGGGTGCTGAATTTTTATATATCTTCATATTTTTGTGTGTGTTGTGTTTTGTCCTGTGATTATTATAAGTAGTAATTCTAATAAATTCTTTGATTGAGAAATGGAGTGAGGACAACATGAGCCAGTCGGATATACAATAAAATCTGGGTTGAAATTCATGGCTGTCATGCCATATAGAAGGGGATTCCTGAAACTGCGGCCTGAGTCAATGGAAACACCAAGGAGAAGAATTATGATCCAAACCCAATGTCTGATTCTCATTCCTGATCCCGATGCTTTAACCTGAGGCCGAAGCAATGAAGATTTATTCGGAACTTTAGATGGAAAGAAACTCTTCCTATATGTTCTCAGTATTAAGGAGACGAGTTCCGAAAAGGAGCGGCTTCGTGAATTTTGATGTTGCTATCCACAAAATAAAGACTGTTGCAGCCCAGAAGCGGAGTCGTGCAGCAAACGAGAATCATCCTGTAACCTTCCTGTCTGCAATTTCCAGATTGAACAGTCCTGCCCAAGATTTATAATTTGATTCTTCTCCTGAAGATCTTTTCTTTTTCCCGGATGTAAATGAATGCCCAAGACCGAAGGAAAGAGTACGAAGACAGACATTGAAAGTTCTGTCTCTTTGAGCACAAGCCAGGGACTCTCTCTGTGGGTATGGATACAGTCAGCATCCAGGCCTGGGTAAAGCGCTCAACAGAAATTAGTTCCAAAATTCATGCCTAGATGCATTTTGGATCCTCAAGATTATTCTTTTCGGAAAAAGTTCTCCCCACTCACATGAGGTCGCTAGTCGTGATAAACCAGGATACGTTGCCA
>BMAW01101561.1:37062-52408 GCA_019974015.1 Nephila pilipes | reverse complement strand
CTCAATATTTCTTTGCAGTGCAATAACATTTTTGAGCTTTACTTTCGTTTCAACCGAATCGGTTTCTTCATTGGCACTTTTAATAAAGGTTTCAATTCTGCTAATTTTACCTTTCAAGGTACTTCTTGATCTATTTAGTATTTCCATAGTTCACTGATCGCTCCTGGTTCGAGCGGATCCAAGATGTTTATTTTAATTGTTTCGTTGTTTTATTTTAAAGACGGACCAGCTACGCTTGCTTCCTTTTTACTTTTTATTTGACCACACATCTAAAAGCTATTTACAAACGCAGCAAATTTTAATCATTTAATAATTGTGAGCTTCAAATTATCAAGAGTTCCATTATTGCCCACGTCAACGTATTACAGAGAAAATTCTCGTCTGCCTTCTTTCACAGAAAGTTCTCATCTGCCGGTACATGGCTGAAGAGCCGCATATCTGCATTAGCGCGCATGACGTTGGCGCACATGCGCCAACAGCACACAAAGTGACACAAGATTTCTCAGCCAATATAAAAGCTTGCGAGCCATTCAACTGCACCTAGTAGATAAATCGCATACTTTTGTGGAAATTGAAGCTACTGACCCCAAAACTGGTGGTAAAGCTCATGATTTGATAATGTGTATCATTAAGTTTGAATTTGTTTTTGGACTAACTGTTATGAAACAGGTGTTTGAAAGGATTGAATATTCTTTCGAAATATATACAAAACCAGAAGTAGTTTATGTTTCTAATAGAATAATTTTGTAGCGCTGATTTTAGAAAGGATGATAAACTCAAAAATTTTTGGTCTGAAGCACTTACCTTATGCGAAAATCACATTTTTGAGAGGCTAACTGCTTAGCTTGCCTAGTTCCTCAAAAGTTTTGTGGAAGAAATGTTCACCCCGATTTTTATTCCTCTCAAGAATTTTACCGTCACCCTCTGCTAGACATCCTCCCAGAGAATATCAAGTTACGTTTTGAAAAAAACTAACTTTACTGCGCAATAAGGAAACATTATTGACAACTTCAATGGAGAACAAATGGGTTTGTAGAGATCTTATTAAAGAAGCTTGTTTGGATGTGAATGAAGCTTGAAATTGAAAATGATGATTTATTTTCAGAAATTGATGTATTCTCTAAAAAAGAGCCTGAAGAAACAGATCGTAAACTGATATCAAAGTAAATGTTACATCTTAAATATGAAAACATACACAACCAGAATGTTTTTTCAAACCTTTTCGAGCTTTATTTGTTGTTTTTAACTATGCATCAACAGAACGGTCTCTCAGTGTCTTGGAAAGAGTGTAAAATTACTGAGGAATTTATTACTTCAAGAACGTTTGAAATCCATGAAAAACAGATCTCAACTTAGATGAATGAGGGAAAATGTACGCCGGGCGAAAACAAAGATACTTAAGGGTGTTTTAAAGCAGAAATATTAAGCATATGACCATCAGAAACTTATTTTGCATTATAATCTTTCTTTATATAATATAATTAATTGCATTGCTTTAAGCACTTTATCAAGTCTTATTAATCACAAGCAATCAAAAAGAGTCTTAAATTTTATGCATATTTTGTAGTGTTTTGAGGAACAAAACGAAACCTTGAGTATACTCGATGGTAGGAGTTTTGGTGAAGTATAATTTTTGGTGCTGGTTTTGAACAAGCTATACTTTTTTAATGAAATTATCAATTATTATTTTTAATTTCTCGAAGTACTTCTATTCAACTGTAACACGTGTGTAATATCGTTCCTTTGATGAAAGTTGTATTGTATAATATTAAATCAAAATTTCAAAGAAAGAAAAACAATTCCACAGTATTATTAAAGCTAAGTCACAGTAAAATTAGTATAAAATGTCAATTTTAACATCTAAGTCTAAATTTGTTTTGAAAGTATCTAAAATTTACCATTTTGTAATTAAATTTTAAAATTCTACATGTATGTGTGTCTACCCCCTTACACTCCCCTTTACTTTTTGTTGTTTATAAATATTTTGCCCCCTCCCCGCTTTTAATTCCCAACTGTTGCCTCTGTTTGACATTGCGAAGTATGTCTCCGATAGCCGATTCTTTAGCTCTAATGTAACAAAGTACATTAACCAAGACCAGAGATCTCGTGACGAGAATCCTACTCCTAAGGCTCCCTTCTACCGGCTATTTTGATTTCGCGGACGTAATGTTACTCCTGTTGAATCTGCATTATCGCGTTCTCAGATTGATCTATTTGAATGCAAAAAACGTGCATTCGAAAGAGCAAAAAATAATGAAGGTTTCAGTGAGAATTGCATTTTTCCTCCTATTTTTGAATATTTTTCAAATACCGGAAATCCCACAAACGAATCATTAAAATAAGTGTAAAAATATTTTTAAAAATTGAAGATAAAATGTAATTTTGAAGAAACCTTCACTATTTTTTTGCTCTTTCGAATGCACTTTTCTTGCATTTAAATCAGTAAAATAGAATATATTTGAGAATGGTAGGAATTCCATAAGATTAATATTACGTTCACGAATTCAAAATGGCGGCCTTAATTCAAAAACACGTGGAATATTATTTATGATTGGAAAACTGTACTTAACAGAATCATTAAATCAGTCTTTTATTGATTTCTCAAGAATAGAATTGAAAATAAAAGTAATTTTCCTTGTGGTTAGGTATCTAAATGATGACCTCATTAAAGGCTAAGCATTCCAGCAAATAATAGAATCGGATTTAAGTTGGAAGTATTTAATAATTCACATACCTTGTGATTTTTGCTTACCATATTGCTTCTATAGGGAAATTCTGTAGGAAAATTCAAAATCTTGAAATGTAAAGTTTATATGTACAAGATTTATATCTCGGTTTAGAAGAGATTTCCTTTTTTCGAATGTATCTAAAACATCCCTTTAGTACCCAATATTAATTTCTTAAATTTGCATTTATATTTCACTTCGAAACAATAAACGAAGGGAAACGGTGTAAATCAAAAAACGTTTATTTTTTATACATTGCAATCATTGGTCGCAAAACAGTGCAGAAAGTTTATAAACTGAGAGTGGGGCTTAACTCCTGAAGTGCTGTACTAACGAACTCCTGAAGGGCTAAACTCCTGAAGTACTGTAGCAATTCTTATCTCCTCATCATAAACCAGAGTTAAGTTAACACTATTTTTAAGTTATTGTTCTATAATTGAAGTTATTTTTAAATACGCAAATAATATACAATGAAATATTAATTTATGTTTTTTTAAAAAAAATAAGAAATTATATTTTTAATTATACACACTTTCTTCTTCCTTGTGGCTCAGAAATTAATGACTTCAAGATAAAAATTAAAATATTATCGATTCGTCATTTCGTTTCTTAACTGGTGCATTTTATAATGCGCATTTTGTCATTTCTATAACTATTAAACTTAGATGAGTTGTTTAATAATATAGTTTTACGCCTTTAAGAAAAAGAGTGAGTGATGTAGGCGCATTTCTGGAAGCCATTCAATATAAGAGCATTGCCGAGGATATTCACATCTATGCCACTTTTCATTTCTTTCCTGTAAAATATCTTTAATAAAGAAACATTATGATAAAAAGAAATGATAATAATAAAAAAAGAAACAATTCTTCCGTAAAAAATGGAGAGATTACAAAGAAAAAAAGACAGCTGGAAGAAGTCTGGAAGGATTATCCCGTAAACGTCTCTCCGCATTTTGAATTTCTGTGCATGAAAAATGAAGCATGACAAGTGTATTTCAATTAAACACACGAAGAACAACAGAATCATTTAGAAACCATTGTATTTTTATTTTATCGAAATCTATTTTTATTTATGAGTGACTTAACGAAATGGTTCATTTGTATACAGTAAAGGGGGGGGGAATATATTTACGATTTTGTCATCTTTATTCCCCCTTGGAAAAAAAAAACTTTTGTTAATGATTTTTAAAAATAATTCGGTTTTCTTGTGTTATATTTTATTTTAAAATTATTGATTTAAAAATGTACCGTGATTATCAATTCACTATCTATATAATGATTGCAAATATTTTATAGTTAATTATTCACAATTATTTAGCAGACGATAGTAACAAATTTTAATAATTCTTAGGAATGATTTCTAGTTTCGAAACGTACATTTTTTTATTCATACATAATGCCACTGTTTCAAAAATTTGTATAAAAACACTCTTCTAAAAAAATCAAAGAAACTATATGTCCGGACTATATTTAAATGATTATATAACTAACGAATGACGTTCTTATAATTAGCCTATTTTAGCTTGATATAGAAGAACAGGAAAAAAGAAAGAGACATTTTATCAGAGAGAAAAAGGTTTCAGTCTTAACATCACATTCTTATTTTATTAATCCGTGAGAAAGTATCAAATTTTAAAATAAGACGCATTTATATATAAATCAATAAATTTTTCCCATATAATTTTTTGTGTGTGTTTTGTCTTTTGTATTTTAACATATAAAGTTTTCAGTTGGAGAAAAGAACTCAACACTATAATTGTGTATATGTCTCGAAACTATTCGAGCTTTTTTTAAAACTCGAACTTCTGTGTTTTCCGCTTGAATTCCATTCATTAATATTAAGCGAATTTAGTTAAGTTTTTTTTTTTTTTTTTTTTTTTTATGAACGTCACACTAGAAGCATCACGAGGGATATTGCCATCGGACCTCGTAATTTTGAACATCAGTCAAGTGACGAGGACGACACCTGAGAGGGCACTCATTCTCCTAACTTCCACGCCACGCCAATGGGATAACTTTGGGCCCCAACATAAAAATAAATCTTAAGCAAAAGCAACTATAAATTATGATAGCAGCTTTCTTTTCCACTGCAACTGATTGATTCTTTAATGTGGAATTGAACAAAGTGATAGGTATATCGGAGAGCATTAGTACAAAATCTTGTTTTTAAGATTTCAAGAATTGATAAATTGACAAAAAAAAAAGTTATAAAAGGTCAAATGAATAATTGAAAAATGATTCTGAAATATTTTTAATCAAATAGGAAAATAAATAGCATAAGCTAACAAAAAGCGGAAAAAATTCTTTGAAAATCTAGGGTTTGTGTCAGAATTTTCTATCTACAATGGTACTAATCAGATGTTTTTGGAAGTGAGGGGGTATGCTTAGCGAAATCCTTATTCTAGTATGTTTGGTGGCACCCTAATCTACAAACATCATTTTCACTGTCAAACGTGGTGGAAGTTTGGTTATTGTAATAGGGGTTGTATATCTGCAAAAGACGTGGAAAAATCAGATTTTATTTATGAAGTCATTGATAAAATGAAATACTTGGATATATTGAAGAATAGTTTAAAAGTAAGTGCTTTAAATTATTCTTCAGAAAAGTAATTTAAAAGTAAGTACATCGAATTATTCTTCTGATATTAGGTTAAGAGTTGCATAGTATATTTCAAGAATATAAAGAACCAAAAATGTAGAATTGAAATTGCTAAGTTAAGATTGTTGCATAAGGGGTGCAAAGTAGATCTACTTCCACGTGGTGCACCCTGGGCAACGCTTATACAGCAAAATGGTCTGCAACTTAGGGAAGTTCTCGAATATTTTTGATGCAGGCCGTCGCTTGGTTAGTCTAAGTGTATTGTAGTGGAATGTTGTCCCAATCAAAGAGAGTGGATGTAATTAATAATCTCTCGAAGAATAATATTGAAATATTTGCCCTTATGGAGGCAAACCTTGTGACGGCTGCCCATTCCTGCTTGCCTCTTGTGCCATAGCTAAACTCAATGTTTGAACACTAAGAATCAATAAGTCGATCAAAGAGACGTTAGAATAAAAATTACACAATTTATTAGCTGCTTGTTAATATAACAACAATTAAATGCTCTCCCGGACAAGGGCCTTAACTGTCTTAACTCAATCTACCAGTAATAATCTAACTAACTCTTACCACTAAGCCTTCCTTGACTTCAAGCATACATTAACCAGCTGATAACTTATAGCAATTATCGGCTCCGACTTCAACTCCAACTCTGGAACAATTGCTGAACACTGGAATCACTCAATTTCTACTTCTCGAACCATTCAACCTCTACTTCAACCTCTCTATCGCGACTCCCAGTCTGAGTTTATATATTTCCTAACTCTCCTGCTTCACTTCATTTCTACTTGCTTTACATAATCACATTTCATTTTTGGTTGGGCAAAGGTTGTTTTGCAAAAGCAATCAATCTTAATTAAAAGTCCCCAAGGTTAGTGCAGAGAAACCGCGAATAGCCCAACGTCACAACCTTACAAATATTTTTCTTTCCCAAGTTATTCGCTCTACCTTCTTCCCAAATTTTAGAGAGTTGTAAAGGGCATTCTGGTAGGTGTTAAGAACAGTCTAATAACAGATTTTGAGATATGTTAAGAAATGGGAGAGTCTGAAAACAAAAGCGAAATAGTTAAAATAAATGTGTGAAAAGAGTATTATTTTAAAATCTATGCACTCTATATTCCTCCAGCAAGTGAGCCCAATCTGTCTGTGCTATCTGTAGAACAAAAGACAATTGTCATCATTGGGGATATGAATTCTCTCTTTGGAGGGAGGGGGTATGATGATATGCGAACGTTTCTGGTTGAGAATTCGAGGACCTCCTAAATTCAAGCTTTCTCGAGATTATTTTTGATGTATTTGTTCCACCTACTTACTTTCACTACAATGGTAGTGGTAGAAATCCCGATTTACTCTTAGTTTCTTCTGATCTGAGTGACTATTAAAAAAAGAGAGGTTATTGAAGACCCAGGCTCGGGACATAGGTAAATTATCGCTTCAACTGTTTTACCAGGAAGCGCACGTAAAAGATCAAAAGGTTCTCAAAAGGTATTGTGGAATTTTAAAAAAGCCGTTTAGAAGATCTTCAGAGAGCTAACCGAAGAAAAAATGCAGATGAAGAATTTTAACTTTTGTTCGCATCCTAGCCAAATTTCTTTCTGAAATAAATAAGACTATCTTAACTTGTGCAAAACACACTGTTCCAAGAGGTAAAGTAAAGACTTATAAATGTTTTTGTTCGACTGAACTTAAAGAGGTTAAAGCAAAGAGAGATCGTTTAAAAAGGAAAGTGGAATTGTCTAAAAGCCACAAGTTGTAATACCTTGGAGAAAACAAGTGGAAGAGTTCAGGAAAACTGTCATGATAAATAAGCGTCAAACTTTTTTTTTTTTTGGTTTTATATCTAATATCAATTATAAGTGTGATAGTTTGAGAACGTATAAATTTTCGGCAACTCTTCAAAATAAAAGGTTTATCTCTAAAAAAGAACCTATTTCTCATTAAATGGAAGGATCCTAACCTCAGACAATGTTGTAGCAAATGCTTTTGGCCAAAGCTACTCAAAGAAAGGGGCCCTTTGCTCGAAAGATGACAAGACTAATTATAAAAGAATTTAAAAGTACTATGTCTAAATTAAACTACTCGGAAGGTGTTCCTGCTGTTTTACTGCATATTTTTCGATGGAAGAATTAAAATTAGCTTTTGAATGTCTGAACGTAAGGAAGTCTCCAGAAGATGATAAAATACATGCGGAATTTTTAAAACATATAAGTGAAGCAGCTATGAAAACTATTTTGTGTGCATACAATAGGATTTGGGAGACTGGTCTTGTTCCTGCGCAGTGGAAGAGAGAGCAGTATCATCCCTGTTCTGAAAAGAGATAAAGACCCAAAACAGCTCTATAGCTACCGCCTAATATCCTTAACTAGTATACTTGAAAAGACCATAGAAAGATTAAGTATAGATTGGTTGAACTGATTCTAGAGGACACAAACATTTAATAGTTAGAGAACAAGCTGGTTTTCGTAGTAATCGATCAACTACGGACCAAGTTACTTTCTTCTGTCAAATTGGTAAAGAGTCATTAGCGTAACATCCTAACTGCAATTTACATTGATTTTAAAGGTGCATAGGATTTTGTATGGAAAAAGAAATTGTATCAAAAACTTCATGGCTTAGGAATTTGTGGTAACAAGCTTAAGTGGATAAAGTCATTCACTAACCAACGCATGCGCAGGGTCAAATATGAGTAGTATATAAATGGGGATTCAACACAGTGGTAGGTGGTGGAGATAAGACTACGGTGGTGGTAGAGATAAAGCGGTGGTGGAAGGGGTAGGATTGCTGATGTGAACTTGCTTACCTGTTTCCACAAGTGGTGCCCCCCCCTTTGAGTATGAAAAATAAAAAAGATGAAGCCTTTTTTTAATATATGTCCAAATATTAATTTTTTTAAATTTAAAAATATTATACAGCTTTTTTTGTTCATAAATTGTGAATTAAAACATAAGTTTTTAATTGCTAAAATAAACACTTATAAAAACTGTGAAAAAATGAAAATATTAAACACTATAATAATTTTAATTTTAATATTTGGATACTCTGGGAATCGAACCCGTATAAAAATTATTTCAAATTTGACAACTGTTTCTTAGTCATTGAATTTAATTTGATTATTTGAAGACTGAAACAATCGCGTTTTAGTACGAAATTATAGAAATATTCGGTAAGCTTATTTTTTTCTTATGTCCATATATATATATATATTTATTTATATAAATATATATATATATATATAGATATATATACATACATATATTTAGCAGCAATTTTGTTTAGTTCTATGAATTAACATATTCCGATTGATTTGTGTTTAATATAAAAAAAACCTTAAATTATGAAATAATTACATTTGATCATCAGTAATTTTATGGGAAAAAATTATTTTTACCATTAATATGTGAAAATATCAAGTTAGAATTTTTACACACACATTTAATTTTAAACAAATATTACATATTATCAGAACAGGAAAATGAGTTAAACTTCTTTTGAATATAAAATTGTAGAAAATATTTAGTAGATTTATTTTTAAAATGATTTTACTACGACTCTTTTTTACTGTAATAATTATTTAATGACTACTTCTTGAATTATTTTTCCTTTAACACACACACACTAATAAATATTTAGCTTTTTCGAAAAACTCACTTTTTTAAAATCTAATAACCTTGTTTAATATTCAACAAGTTTATTTTTTATATTGTATTAGCTCAAGTTAATTTTTTTCATGTATGCATTCTTTTTCTAACAACGTTTAGTTAAATAAAATGATATATTCCGACTATAAATTTAGATTGATTTATTTAGTGTAAAAATCACACCCTTAAATTATGAAATAATTACAAGTAAGTTTATTGAAAATATACTGTTAATATTTGAAAAACCATTAAGTTAGAATAATTACAAACAATTCTTTTCTAAACGAATTTTATATGGATAGGTAAATTTAATTTAAGACTTTTTCTTTTTGCAACCAATGAGTTTTGATTATATTATATAAATCTAACAATAAATATGTTGTTCTAATCTTATTCGAAACATTAATTTATAAATTTTCTGATGAACAGAAAAATTGATTTGAGCTTTGAACAATATCGATAAATATTAACTATTTTTCGCACAAAATGTATGGTACCGAAAATATTATTATTTTTACAACTGAAAAGAAACTGCTTTTAACACAAAGATATTGGAATTCACTGTTAACTTTTACCTTCTTATGTAAGTATTATTATTTTATATTTTGTCATTTTAGAAAAACTCTGAAATGAATGCACTATTCTACCCAAGATTTTTTTTAAAGCTTTGCCATACAATTTCTGAATATCTGAATACTTTCCTGTTTAGATGTATTATATTATTTTTACTATATTCTTATTATTGTTTTAGAAAAAAACAACATTTACATAGTTTCCACACTTTTATTATTCATTCGATAAGACTTAAAAGGAGCATTAATGATGAACAAGTTAATACATTTTCTGAATGGAAAATAAATTTAACAATAGAGTCAGGCTATATTATTTAATGTTATCATTTTTTTGTACTTATTAAAAATTTTAACATCTTTCTGAAAAACTTATACGAAAATCACTAGTTCATGCTGTCTATTACGTATATGACGATGTGAATTCTTTATTTTCGTAATTTTTCTTGCCACTTGAACTAACCATCCAAAAACTGGATTTAATATAAAAACATCAAACTCTAGTATTTTTGTCGAATAATAAATTTATTTCTTATAATGTTAATACAGCTGACTATCAAGTTAGATTTTTTTTTCTGCTAAAAATAGTGTTTCTGGGAACTCTGAACAAAGAAACCCCATAAAATCCCTGTTTATTTAACTTATCGCTTTGTACAATGCATATTCTTACAGAGCCTTAAGTTTGGCCAGACGTATTTTAATCTTACTAGAATGTTATTTACATATGAACAAGCTAGTTGTGCTTATAATCAAGATAAATTAAAAGTTTTTACACAACTTAAAATAAATGTCGCTAATACAGTCTGAATAAATTGAAAAAAAAAAAAAAATTAAATACTAGGTGCCTGTAGGAATGCTCAGGTGAAATATCTTATCACTGATACAACGAAAGTTTACTGATCTATAGAAGCGGGATTTCTAAGGGTTATGTTGGTTTTACTGTGAGAATGTTCTGATAAAATATATAATCATTAATAAAACGAAGGGGAGGTTTACTTAATCTTGGAAGAAGGATTTTCTGAAATACTTTTGTTAACTAAAATGTTGGGAAAGTTCTGGTAAAATATTTTATCACTGATATAACGAGTGAAATATATCTACTGACTCCTGAAAGAGGGTTTTTTTCTGAGAAATACTAAATTTATTTCTGAAGACATGCTGATATAATATATCTTATTATGGGTAAACATTGGAGGAGATATGAGAACACGTGAGGAACTTTGATTGTTTGAAAATGACGCAGGCGTTTTACGAGTGATATATTGGGCTTAAAATAGTGTATGACATCACACATTTTTTAAATATTAATGGTCTGCAACGTCAATCGATCTATTGTGTTTTAAATTCTTCTTGAGAAAATTATACGAAATGTAAAATGACGCAAAGTAATAGGTATAATTGTAACTATTTTGTTATTGCGAGATCCAACTATATGGAATTGGTAAAATCCGAGCACAATGAAACGGTAATCCAGCGAGAAGGATTGCTTTTGGAATATGGAAAGCTTTTCACGACCCAACAAGCTAACAAATTTTTTGCTAGTTTGGAAAACCAAATCGAGTATTTACCAAAGGAGCTCTCTACGTTAATAATTAATGATAATAATTCGATATAAAAACCAACGTTTTTATATGGTGGTAAAGTTTATTAGAGAAAATTATTGAAATATTAGTTAAAACTGTTAGTTATTTTTAACTTTAAAATTTACTTAAAAAGAGACATTTGTGAGAGTATTAAAAAATTCATAATACTCATAAAATCAAAACATGCATTTGAAAGTTTGTAAGTCATTCTATTAAAAAAAGAATGGGAACCAGAATTCAGAAAAAATTATTGTGATAAGGCATGGCGCCAAATATTGGAAACTTTCTTTCTTGCGAATGATTACTGGCTAAAAGTCAGCAACCCTTACTATCTCGGAGTTAGTAAAGGGGAGATAGTATCTCCCCTTTGTGAGTACAAAAGGTTTACGATACCTCATGCTGTGTGGGGAGTACCCGGTGCTCCCAGAGGGGGAAAGAAATTTTTTCCTCAATCCTAAAAGCGCCGAGAGGAAAGAATATTTTGACTTATTAAAATTATTGAAATATTAGTTAAAACTTGTCGCAAACGTCTAAATATTGCATTGTTAGGCGAGTACGAACGATTCCCAAAATTTCAAAGCTCTAGCTTGATGGGAAGTTGGTTAAATTAACGATCGAAAATTTGATGACACTCACACACTCACACCCACACCCACACATCAAGTGAAATTCAGAAAAACGTTGTAAAAAATGTGCAGTTTCCCGACAAATTGCACCTTACGGTGATGACGGTGTAATATACAAATTTTCTAAAACCGAATTCAAACCCAAAAAATGGGTGAAAATTTTGGATAATTTGATGAAAGTATCTGATCAACTGATCGAAAAAGAAAAACATTTAAATTTTTGTCTCGTCAATCGATACCAGAATGGAAAGGACTCGATCAGGTTGCACAAGGACGATGAAAAAGGATTTGAATGCGGAATATCCAATCGTTACATTTTCTTTCGATACCACGCGATATTTAGTGTTTAAGAGAAGAGGTAACGAACCTTTAGAACATGGAAGCGTGTTGTTGATGCATCCTCCCACGAATCGGTTCTGGTATTATGAATTGTCCAAGAGAAATCGATTGAAAGATGCGCGAATAAGTTTAACTTTTAGAAGAATTAAAAATGATGTTTAATTTTTGTACCTTTCGCCTACCTGCTTACGAAACAAAATACAAAAAGTACTTGTTATTACCTGTCTTTAGAACTGCAGATGTTTTTAAAATTTTATTTAATAAAAATAATTTTCTATATTTATTCTTGTGTTTGTCTGAAATCATTACTTATACATGTAATTTTTAAAATATTTTTTTAATTAATTTTAAAATTTTATTTTTTATTTCTAAAAGTATGATTTTAAATTCTTGTTTTCCTACTAATGAAAAAAGTATTTTGCATAAAAATTTATTTTTTAACATAAAAATAAAAAAAAAAAAGTTATACTTAGTTTTATCCCCGTTAAGTTTTATAAAATTATATTAGTTTTATATCAAATAAGGATTTATCCCCGACCTTAAATATAGAGGTGAGACGCTTACCCACATCAACTCGTTCAATTACCTGGGATGACTTTTGACAACAAGCTAAATTGGAACTCGCATGCAGATACAATCACGAGCCGTTTCTTAAATAGTGTAACTGTTTTCTTGTGGGGATACGATAGATCAGTTTTGAATACCACTTACAGAACCTTTATTCTACCCTCAATTACCTACTGCTGTGAACCACTTATAACGGCAAGTGGTCTGTCTTGAAGAGATTGGAAATTACATAATCAGTCACTGAGGCTTATAATCGGAGCCGTTAAATCGTTCCTGATTGATTCCATGTTACTCTTGACCGACAATAAATCTAATTAATAATCTAATAATGCTACCATTGAAGAAAAAGCTTTATTTCCATATGAGAAATTTATTAGACTAGGTGACCCTTACTGGATGAATCATCTAATTGGTATTAGAGATCTGAAAACCCAGAATGACTTTTTTCAATTTGTTCAGAATATCAGGAAAGAATATGAGCTATCTGATAATGTATAGTAAATAACTAATCTATTAAAGCCTCTGGAGATGGTAAGGGTTGAAATAAGTTTGTATCTTGGAGACACTTTATACAAGAAAGATATTCTCCAGACGTGCTGAGATGTTACGCCCTTGAAACAATTAATATAAAATACCCAGAATCTGAGTGGCTACTTGCTTTTACAGATGACTCCTTTATTGACGATTTTATGACTTCAGAGTCTGGAGTTTTCGCGAGTTTATTTTCCTTTTATGCTCTTGCGGCTAAGTCTAGAACAGCCTTTGACGGAGAAGTGGAAGCCATTCGCATCACACTAAAGCCATCATTGGTTTTTGAAGATAAATTTTCAAGAGTGGTTCTTCTCTCTGATTCTCAAGCAGCCATCCTGGTCATAAATTCAAATAGCAATCCTTCATCAAATGAAATCCTTCAATATCGGGATTACTTGCAGAGATTGGCCTTAAAGAAGAAACGTGTTGCCCTCCAGGAGATACCTGGCCACTGTGGAGTTTATGGGAATGAACAGGTTGATTTCCTTGCGCGAAAAGGCTCGCGATTGTTACAGACAAGGCGTTCAAAAATATCCTATCATTCTGTAAAGCTGTATATCAAACAGATTATGTCACAAAATTTTAGCGTACAACTACTTGGCCGTTTGCAGTCAAAACGGCGGAAAGTTGGCGATCTTCTGTCCATTCTCAACACTCCACGCGGTGAGGCTGTTGCGAAATTTCGTCTTTTGACGGGACATGACTGTCTAGGAGAACACCTCCAGTGTATTAGGATTTTTAACCATCCAAACTGCCCCCTTTGTGGTTTGGCGGAGTCAATGAATTGGGCTTACCTCCATCGTTGCTCATCGCTCTATGACGACACTGAGACGGTATTGTATTGGCGAGCAAGAGAACTTTTAATAAGGCAATGTCTTCGGTCCTTTTTCATGCTTTTTTTTTACTTTTGTACATTTGTTCTTGTGTGTTCATGTTGTATTTTCATCTTTGTTGTTGTTCCTTCTGTATTGCCTTGCCATTGAAAATTTAAAAAAAAAATGTTGCATAATTGTAAAATGTAATTGCATACACAACCTTAATATATTGATTTCATTGAGCTCTCAATTTGAAAAATCTGTTTCAAAGTATAATTTTAGAAGCAAAAAATATTACAAAAAGTATTACAAGAAAAATGGTTTAAAAGATAACTAATGAAACTACACACTCTTTAAATTCAATACACACCTTTAGGAAAATGTTCTAAATGCAAAAAGGAATGCAACGAAATATTAATTTATGTTTTTTTGAAAAAAATTTAAGCAATTATACTTGATTTAAACTCAATTTTATGACTAAGAAATCTGTAATTTCAATGTAAGAATTATGGTAATTAAAATATTATTGATTCTTCATTTTTGTTTCTTAATATTTTACATTTTGTACTGAGCATTTTGTTATTCTTATAAATATTAAAATTAAATAAATATTTAATGATATTTTACATTTTTAAAATGAAGAATAAATTGTGAAGACTTAGTTTCAGGCGTTACTGTGTAAATTAGTAATGTCTACAATTCGATAGTTAAAAATGCAATATAATCAAAGTTCAGAGATAAATGTTTGTGCATTGTAATAATGAATTTAAATCGCGTAACCCCTGCTCTAATTGTGAATATTTGCCTTTTAAAATAATCAACTTATTTTGCGTAGAATAATTTATCAAGTTCCTTTTGAATATTAAAAGTTGGGTGCTCTTTTTAATCAAATGAAAGGAAGATGAAATCAAATATGAATTATCTGATTATTTTTAACTTTGAAATTCTTTGATTAGTAAATATCCAATTAATCACTGATCAAAATCACAAGTGCATAACTTCTTAATAATTCAAAAACTAGTTTTTCTTTGAATGCAATCTGGTTACTTGAACATAAGAAAAAGAGGCCTTAATCATCATTTTCAAAAGAAATTACCTTAATCATTATTTTCAAAAGAAATTACCTTAATCATCATTTTCAAAAGAAATTACCTTAATCATCATTTTCAAAAGAAATTACCTTAATCATCATTTTCAAGTTTCATGTTTTTTGAACGACTGTCATAATAAAATGTGTATATGTGTGTTCTTATTTATCTTCAAAAAACATAGCGACTTGGAGTGATATTTTGTTACAGTCAAGAAACATGTTTTGACAAACCAAAAAGGAAAAAAAAAAAAAAAAAAAAAATTT
>BMAW01101561.1:20712-36962 GCA_019974015.1 Nephila pilipes | reverse complement strand
TTTTTTTTTTTTACATTTTTATTTGTTTATTTTTTTTCCTTTCTCATTTTACTAGGTTAAAAATGACAGGGGCTAACGATTAGAATCACCTTACAGAAGTTGATGTGAACATGAATTAAAAGCTCAGTTAATGAGAGAATATTACTGATTTTTGTTTTTTTGTTTTTTGTTTTAATTGTGGCTGATTATTAGATGCATCAACATCCTAAGACAGAATACAATTAATATCTACTGATACAATAAATACATAAGGATTTCAAAAGAGAAAATACCAACAAAAAATTTAAAAAAAAAAAAAAACCTTTCAATAATTAAAAAAAAAAACGTGAAATTTCATTCTCTTAGAAATATTAGCAAATCTCAGCAAGTAAATAAGGTTTTTTAATTAAAATTTTCTCTCTATATATTTATTCTTTATTGAAGTAACAACAGAAATAACTTTTTGATAAAAATGCGAAAAATTTGCTTATGTTTGTTTGTTCACACTAAGCGATTCGAAATGATAGTAAGATAAAATAGGAACGCCAGAATAATTTTAAAAATAGCTCAAATTTTATCATTAAATGCTATCACAATTAATATCGGAGGTAAAGTTGTTCGTCATTTTCAAAGGTTACATTTTTTAAACTAAAATGTAATAATTTCGAACTCTAAAAGAAGTATTGAAAACTCAGAAAATAAGAAATTTCATACTTTGTAAGAAGATAAATAAGATTTCTGTGGACAATAATTTTTTTTCCTAAATAAATTATAAGAAAAAATCAGAATTATTTTCTCTAAGAGCAATCCAAGCGTATATATTTATATGTATGTGTATATATATATATATATGTATATAACAGGTCAATTGAAAGTCCCCGGCCTGGACACATTGATGGCGGTCAGAATTAAATCCATGTTCTTAGTTATTCTAACCTCAAAAAGATGCATGTATAAATTTGACAGCTGTCGGATCATTAGTTTGTGAATTATAGCATTTTGAGTGAAGCAACTTTGTTATTGTGAAAAATGGACAAAAACGAATTTCAAGTGTGTTGATAAAATATTGCTTTTGAAGGGAAATATACAGTTGAAGCAAAAACTTGGCTTGATGCCGAGTTTCCGCACACTGCCCCAGGAAAATCAACCATCAATGATCCACAAAATGAAAAAAAAAATCCACAAAATGATTCTGAATGACCGTAAATTGAAATTGAATGAAATAGCAGACACTCTAAAGATATCAACTAAACGTGTATATCATATCATTCACGAATATTTGGGTATGAGAAAGCTCTGTGCAAAGTGGGTGCCGCGCGAGCTCACTTTTTACCAAAAACAACGACGAGTTGATGATTCGGAGCATTGTTTGAAGATGATCAAGCGTAATAAACCCGAGTTTTTGCGTCGATATGTGACAATGGATGAAACATGGCTCCATCATTTCACTCCGAAGTCCAATCGACAGTCATCCGAGTGGACTGCACACGATGAACCCGCTCCAAAGCGTGGGAAAACGCAACAGTCGGATGGCAAGGTTATGGCGTCTGTATTTTGGGATGCGCATGGAATAATTTTCATCGACTACCTTGAAAAAGGAAGAACCATCAACAGCGACTATTACATAGCGTTATTGGACCGTTTGAAGGACGAAATCGCCGAAAAACGGCTGCATTTGAAGAAAAAGAAAGTGCTGCTTCACCAAGACAATGCACCGTGTCACAAGTCAGTGAAAACGATGGCGAAAATCCATGAATTAGGCTTCGAATTGCTTCCTCATCCACCGTATTCTCCAGATCTGGCAAATTTTCGTCGAATGAAGAGGTAATCGCCGAAACTGAGGCCTATTTTGAAGCAAAGGATAAATCGTACTACAAAAATGGTATCGAAAAGTTGGAGGGTCGCTATAATCAGTGTATCACCCTTGAAGGAAATTATGTTGAATAAAAAGAACTAATTTTGCCAAAAAAATGTGTTTTACTATGGTAGGCCGGAGACTTTTCAATTGACCTGTTATAATGGAGAGAGAAAGTGGGGAAATTGTACATCCCAAATCTCCACTCTTACTCCAAGGGCTGGTTGTTTAAGGGGGTGGTATTTCATTACCGGATCCTATGATGGCATCTGCAGATGTGATTGTGAGTTCGGTCCTTCGTGATGACCTACCTTTTCAACTACATATCTAACGTGAGGGTTGACTTTGGTGATTTTATAGGGTCCTGAGAATTTCGGTCTTTTTAGTCCAACTCCAAATTGAGTTCTTTGGATGGCTACTAGATAACCATTTTCGTATTCCCCGGCGGCCCCCCCCCCCCGTTTTCTTGTTGTAGGTTCTCCGATTTTCAGACGGTAATTTTCCTATGTTCTTTTTAGCATCTTTTCTTAGTAATTCTCGTTGTTCGCGTAGCTCTTCAAATATTTCTTCGAGAAGCAAGTCTAATCCTGACATCATCTTTGTTTCTCATTCTAGCACCAATCAAAAGTTCGAATGGTGACCATTTGATACTTCGACAGGCAGTGCTGTTAAAGATACTTTGAAGTCGATCGGTACACTTGTACCAATTAGTATAGTGTCTATAGTTAGTTTGGTTAAAATTGGAATAAGTGTACGGTGAATTCTTTCAACTTGTCCGTTTCTTCGTGGTACACTCGTTGCTATTTGTAGATGTTGAATACCTTCTTCTGTGCAATAATCGCTAATCACGTTTGAAATAAACGCTGATCCTCTATCTGATATGATTCTTATGGGGTTTCCAAATATTTTTTGTTGTAATTTTAACTTCTCTAAAGCGTTTTCAGCTGACACTGTTTTTACTGGGTACAACCAAGTGAATTTCGTAAAAGCATCTATAATGGTGAAAATATGTTGATAATTCTTATTTGTTGATGGTAATGGTTCTATGAAATTAATATGGTTTGTGCTTAAAGGGTTGTCTTCTTTTGGAATAGAATTAAAAAGCATTCATTTTTTGCCACTCTATCTATTAGCTAAGATACATGGTACACAATTTATTATTACATTCTTTACTAAATTCGTTGGATTTGGAATAAAAAATTCTTGTTTGATGATCTCTTCTGTTTTTGCTACTGAAAAATGACCATTTTCGTGAGCTAATTTAATTAATTCAATTTGCATGTCTTTTGGAGCTACTATCAATTCTCTACCGTTTGAGTATTTGTAAAATATTCCATTTCTTTCAAAAAAGTCTTCTGAATCTCGCTTTTCTAATATCGACTTCAATGTTAAAATGTTTCCATCTTCTTTTTAGGCTTTCTTTAATTTTGCTGTTTGAGTATCATTGCTGATTATCATGACAGGATGTCTACTCAAAGCATCTACGTGTTGCATTCCAGTACGATTTCGTAGTCGAATTCTTTTTGTTGAAGAGCTCATCTGGCTATACGTGTAATGAGGTCTTTTTTATGCATGGTCTTTTGGAAAGTAGAACAATCTGTGACTATTATGAAATGTTGACCTAGTAGGTTTACTCGAAACTTCTTTAATGCTGTTATAACTACGAGGACTTCTAATTCGTAACTTTTATACTTCTCTTAAGCTGGACCTATTTTCTTATACATATAAAAAATTGGATGAAATTTGCCGTCTTCGGCTTTTAAAATAATACTGCTCCGTAGTCTAATTTACTTATGTCCGTGTGCAATTCAGTTCTATGTTTGTAAATGTATAAGACTGAGTCTTCAGACAATATTTTCTTAAATCTTTCGAATGCTTCCAAAAACCAATGGATTTTCTTTTCTTCTGAGATCGCTTAACGGTTTCGCAATTTTCGAGTAATCCTTTATGTATTTTCGGAAATATCCTATTAATCCTAGAAAACTTTGTACTTTCTTTACGGTCATTGGTTCTGGAAATTTAGCAATTGCTAAATTTTTTCAAAATTTAATTGTTAAATTATTGAGCAATTTGCGACTCAGGGCTTGATGGTTTCATTCTCTACTATGTGACCTAAAAATTCAACTATTTGCATTAGGAACTGACACTTCTTGAATTTTATCTCCAGATCATATTTCTTCGCAACTTCGAACACAATTTTAATCTTTTTTGATTTCTGGATCTCCTATGTGGTTCAGTTCTACTTCTTCGACGTTTTCCGCTAGTATTTGCATCAGGAATACTTGACTTTCATATTTAACGAATTCTACACCATTTTTCGTGAAGTTGACTGATGCCCCTTCTTAAATATCTTAGCCTATGAAGCTACGAACTTCAGATTTGTTGTAGGTACCACATGCTAAGTTAATGTGTAGTTTTCTCCATCCATTTGAAATTTTTGTTTGAAAGATCCTATCGTAGTGACTTTAGCTTCACCTATACTGGTTAAGATAATTTTGTTCTTCGCTAGCTTCGTTGGATCGATGATTCTTCTGCTGATATTTTCTCCTAGTACACTGACGGTACTTTCGGTGTCGATAAGCGCAGTAACTTTCTCGTTCCCAAACTTTATTTCCTTGCCGCGTAGACTTTCTTGACTGATAGTGGCACATATTGCCGAAGGCTTGCTTGTTTCTCTCGTGAAATTCATTGTTCTCATCGGCTATCTTATATTTGGTTCTTTCGCAGAATCGTTGAATCCTCTAAACCTGGAGTAATTCGTTTGTATGTGATTGGAAACATTTGAACCTGAATATTTTTCTCTTCCGTGTATTCGATTTTGGATCCATCGATTTAAGTTTCAAGATTTCCTTCACAATTTCCATGACTAGCGGATTGAGCTTCTTGATGCCGATTGTAACTCGTAGTCGCTGCAACTTTCTTATTTGATATGTCTAGATGGAATTTTCGTAGTGATTCAAATTATCGAAATTTTTCTGAAGCTCTGAAATGTTGTTTCCCCCTAAAATGCGTATTAACTGGCTTTTGATTTAATGTTCTCGTGACGCCTTCGTATTCTTCAAATTTTTCTGTTAATTCGGCTGGCAAATTTATCGTTGTCCATTCGTCTAGAAAATGTTGTTATAAGTCGGTAGAAGCTCTACGTTTCATTTGATCTGATATGATCAATTTTCTTAATTCTGCAAAATATTCGATTTATTACCCTGATGTCAACCAATCGAAATATGTTGCAAGTTCGTGATAAGAAATCAGTCCAAGTGTGGCTATAAGCTTTTTGATGCATGATAAAAAAAAATTGGCGAAACTTTCTTGAGGTTAATTTAAATCTCTTAGCAGCAGTTCTTTTACGAGGTCACAGTCGTTTGCTATCTCTTCCGGCTCACGTGCGACAATGTGAGAAATTCCAGAAGGTAAGAATCCTAACAGATATGAAACCCAATGTTCTTTTGGAATGAATAAACGTTAAATGGATAAACCAATGGAATGGATAAACCAATAAATTAAATGTAAGCTAATATCTTCTTTAACTTCATATTTATGGAGAATTTTGGATATTTCCTTGCCTAGTAATTTTGAATCGTTGGTTTCGTCAGCCGTTGTGTGTAATTTGAGTTGATTTTCTAATTTTAATCGTTCCATTTCGATTTCATATTAGCTTTGACGTTGTTTCTCTTCTAGTTCTTCTTTCACTTTTCTCTGTACTATTATAATTGAAAACGAATTTTGAGCAAATTCTTCATCATAATCTGTACCTTTAATGATTGACTCCTTCAGTTTTTTAACTGTCATTGAAGAATCAGGCTTTAGATCTAATTTTTCCCCGAGAATAAACATATCTTTTCTACGTCCTTTAGCGATGTATGACATTTTGAAATTAAATATTTAAACAGTTAAATAGAATCAACTAATTTTAAAATTTATACTTTAATCGTTTTTCGTAATAATAATAAGTGATTTTAAAATAAAATATGCCGACTATGGTGAGCTTCGTTTAATTAATTAATATATATATATATATGTAGACCGTGGGGTGAAGGAGATTGTTCATCCCGAATCTACGATGGTTTGCTCTTACGCAATGGGCTGGTTGTCTAGGGGGGTAATTTCGGATTCCATGTAATGTTGTTGATGATATTCAAGGATGAAGCTTGCAGTAGCTTTACTTGTTTATTGAGAGAGATGAAGAATAAAAAAGTGTTTACACTATGATATATATACAGGTAGTAAACAGTTCTTCCGAGACGGATAGATGGCTGCCTCATTTAACCCATATTATCGATGGACGTTGGAACGCGCTCGGGCGTTGAAGTTTACTTCCGACGCGGGTAGCGAGGAGAAGAGAAGCGGAGAAAGTGGCGGCAAAAGAGAGAAGAGAGCGCGAAAACGAGCTTCACTCAGTTTTGTTCTGGGATAGGTGGCGCTGCATGAGCTTATCACATGACTCTTGAATCGTGGCGACATCTATTGAGTATCGGAGGAACTGGTTTTACAGTAGATTGAAAAAATAAAATTAATTGCTTAATAATAATTGGATGGAAAATCCTACATATATATATATATATATATATATATATATATATATATATCACTAACACAAACATGTAAATGCAAGGATATTTGAAATAGATAAATTGTGAAAATGATAAAAACATACAAACTTTCTTTCAGACTATTGCAATTCTATGATTTGTTAAAGAACTCTTAAAAAAAAGAATTATTCAGCATATTATTCTGAAATTTCTTAGTTAAAATCATCATCAAGAACTTAACAGATTGTGAAAGAATATAAAGTAATTCATTTAGAACTAATAGAGAATAAAAAAAATAACGGAACCATTTATTTTGAAAATACACTTTAAATTTGCTTAACTTAGAATTCATTATTCTGGAAAACTCAAAAAAAAAAAAAAAATTAAAAAAAAAAAAAAAAATCACAAAGTAATAAGTTAACATTGTTTGAGACTCACTAAGACAAAATAACAGATGTCATTGTTTAAACGAATGTCGTGGATTGTCCCATGGGAAAGTCAGAATGCTTACGTTCTCTGATAGAGGAGCTTAATTACTTATGCATTTATTTATTAAATTAGGCGTCTGGGAATCGCAGACTGATTTGAGATAACATCGCATATCAATTCATATACAGATAACAATAAAAAAAAAAAAGGACACCCCTAGATTTTGAATGCAAGTACAGAAATTTAAAAAATATATATGCACTTAGAAAATAATAAGTTTTAATTCACTTTTGCTTCACAGCGATTTCTTTTTATAATTTAAAACTATGAAATTATAGCACTTAAGTTATAATATATATATCAAATTTAAATTATTTGACATATGTTCAAAAAATGTTTTATTTTACAACACCTGGTCTCTGGTGACGAAATGTTAGATGATTAATCCGGTCGTGGTCACTAAATTCTTTTTTTTTTTTTTTTTTCTTCTTCTTTTTCTCGCACCTGTCTCTTTCAAGGATCGACGTCCTGATTAAGAGACATTTAAAAACGTTTTAAATTTCCACAAAAACGACGAAATACACTGATGGCATTATGGAAACGGTTGAGAAGAAAACAAAATAAAACATGATGATCACAAACACAAATGAAGAAGTAATCGAAGAATGTTGATGATGATATCTCTTCGTCGGAGAAAAGCTGTAGAAGTGAATGTGAATGAGGCACACATTTTCTCTGTAGTGGGACGTTATTCGTCACTGGAAACTGGCGATTCTCGCTGTAGATGATCGTTGTTATACGGGGATATTCTTGTGAGAAGGCTATCGTCAATGGAAACTGGCAAATCTTACTGTAGAGGATAGTCCGCATTCGCCTCTACATCAGCGCGAATTTCTCATAAGTAGTTAATTCCGAAAGAGGCTCATATTTTTTCCTTGTAGGTGTTTATCCTGGAAGAGACCATCAAAATTTGTAGAGTGGGAGAAATGTACATCTCAAATCTCCACTGGTTTGCTCCTAAGTAAAAAGCTGGTTGTCTAGGGGATAATTCCAATACCCGGGTTCTATGTTGACTTTGTATTTTTTACCAATTCAGTGATGAGATTTGAAATGGTTTTCCTTCGTTTATTAGAAGGAGAGATGAAGGAAATATCTGCAAAAGCTGCTATGCACAGGTAATTTCGATTTAACTAGTTCATCGGAGAAAGATTGATGGCTGCCCAAATTTATGGCATATTGACGATGGGCGTTGAAACGTGCGCTGGCGCTCGAAACAATACAGCTTAGTCAGCCATGGTGAAGAGAGGGAAGAAGAGGCGGATAAAAGAGCTATTCACTTCTTGGTTTTGTTCAGGAATAGAGGACGCTCCGGGAGCTATCACATGATGCTGATTCGTGGAGACATCTATCGAGTAATTGAGGAACTAGTTTTAAAATATCATTGAAAATATAGTTACTGAATTGATAATTAGCTTTAAAATCCTACACGCACACACACACAGATATATATATTCGTTACGTTTAGTTTTATAACAATTAATTTTTCCAATTAAATTTTATAAAATCAATCAAACTAATCTACATTTTACTATCCGAAGAAACCATTTTTATATACTGAACATTTATAATTTATCCATAGATGTTACGTCTGTAAATTTAAAAAAAAAGTCAGCACATTGTGCATTAAATAACCTCTCTTTCTAAACTAGATAAACATTATACATTTATATCAAAATACCTTCTTCATCAGTATGAATAACATCTCTGAAAGTGCATTTACGAGATAATTTATCGATTTGCATGAAACTAATAAAACTTTTAACTCGTGGTCTAAATAGCATTTTTAATTCATTTATTTTTGCAGTTTCATGAGCTCTAAAAAGATTCTAATTTTAGATACAAGAAAAATTTAAATGTATACTTAGAGAAAATAAAAATTTCCACATACGTTGTGCGTGCTGTGTGTTTATTATATCATCTGCAAAATCGCTATAAGAAATTTTATAATATTAACATAAATATTTATCATTACTTTTAAAATATCGTTTGGTAGAATTGTATCTTATGCTTCCTATAGTAAACATTTGTAGATGTGTATAGTTACTGTATTATTATGTACTGTGTAATTATCTACACTTTACAAAGATAAAATATTGTTGTAACCTTTAAATTTGACAGACCTATCAAATCATTTTCTCTGAAAAACTACCTCTCTCCCTTCCCTCACTGCATAGACACTCATTTTGAAGAGGAGTTTTTCAATACATACTTTGATATCAAGAAAAATTGCACAATTCAAAATCAAACAACTGTTCTTAATAATCCTCGTTCACAAACATACAAACGATTTTCGTAGCGGTCAAATGTACAAATAATTTTCAGGAAATATACAAAATTGAAAAGTTTTATTCATAACCATTTAAGTTAAAAGCTACCGTAGTGAGTGAGTCGTAGTATTTTAATGGAGCAACACCAAACGTGGCTGTGCTATGCCAAATAAGATGACGGTATAGATTGGTTTAATTTTATTAACGTCGTACTGGAAGCAACACGAAGGCCACTGGCAACGGACCTCATAATTTTGAACCTCCTTCAAGAGACGAGGACGACACCAGAGATAGCATTTCCCTCTCCTAACTTCTTCTTCACGTCAACGTGAGGACTTTGGGACCCGAAAGATTTAACGTGCATCAGTACCGCTACACAGTAGGTCTTCAGTGACATTAAGGCTCGAACCCACGACTCGATGAAAAACGGCGGCCTTGATTCCGCGACCATGACCACTAAGCTACCGCGGCCATCCATACAAGCTAAAGCTGAAGTAATCCAACGTTTTGATTTTTGGTGCATAATGAGGAATCCAGTTTCATCGAGAATGACTATTCTTTGATAATAAAGACAGTTGAGCTGCAAAAAGTTTTTGCTGCTCAACATCTATCATAAATCAATCAGTGTCACGTGGCTAAAATTATGCAGTTAGCATCAAATGTATATTAAGTTTAGATTTCCGCATAGAACCCACAATAAAAAAAAATTTAACTCGTTAAATTATATATCTATAACCGTAAAATTATGCTTAAGCATTGAGAAGAAATTAAACTATAAATTTTTGCCGTTTTCATGATATTGTGCTTTCCTTTAATTATATATACAGTGGCGAAAAAAATCATTCTCACTCTTTATTTTTTTTAAATTATAATAAAATAAGAAATAAAAGATTCAAGCTAACAGCAATTTAATACATTAATATAATATATTATATTAACAAAAAAAGAGAAAAAAAATCAATTTCTTACATTTTAACAAACAGCTATATAAAAAAATAATGCAGAAAAAGTATTTGTACACTTCCTTTGTCAGCTATTATTAAATTTAAAAAATTGTTAAATAATTCAAATTAACACTTTATAAAGTCCTTAACCTTTACTGACTGCTTCAAGACGGAGCAGTTAAGATTTCATTAACTTTTTTGTGACGGTTGGGACTATGTTATTCTATGTTTTAATGTGAGTTTTTTAGCCACCCAAAAAACTATTGTTTTAGGTGGGGCGTTTTGGAGTACTAGATCACTTTTCAATTTTTTTATCGTTTGCTTCAATTTTAATTACATTTAGCTTAAATATATTCAATTTAATATTTTATCGTTTGCTTCAATTTTAATTATATTTTGCTTAAATATATTCAATTTAATATTTTATCGTTTGCTTTAATTTTAATATAGGAAAAGTTTACTATTGTCCATTTCTCGATATTTCATTGTTTATTTTAATTCTTATGTTTTTAATTGAGTAATTTAATAATTATTATTAATAAAAAGAGCACTTGGGTGGCTAAATCTGTTCTTTGTAAGACTTTGCATAGAACTTTTTTTAAATGATTTGTTTATAAAAAATATATTCATAATTAATAAAGTAGTTTATGAAATCGTTAATTATGATTGCTTTTTTCACTCTTTAACATTAGCTTTGGTATGATTATATAAAACTTATGAGTACAAAGATAAATGAAACAATATTTCATTTTGAAATATCTTGAATGTTTGTAATTGTTTTTATTTGAAACAAGATATAATAAATATAGAAATGAACAGAAATTGTCTATGTAATATGCATTGCGAAGAACAGATTTAGATACCAAAAGGTACTAATTGTTTTTTATAATTATTTAAAACTATTTTTAATTATTATTTAAATATGTTTAGTATTGTTTAATTATTAGTTAATTATTTAATTTTTTTTTTTTTTTTTTTTTTTTTTTTTTCGAATTCGTGAATCCATAAATTTTCTATTGGATTCAGGTCTGAATATTATAGAGGAGTTACCAGTCGCTTTCGAATATCTATAAGTAACCAAGTCCTGATGTCCAGTATGCTTTGGGTCGTCATCCTGTAGAAAGTGAAAAGTTTGCTCTAAATTTAAATTCCTTCATTATTTAATAAGTTATACCGCAACACATCTCAATATATGTTAAAGATGTTATTGTGTGTGTAGTGTTAGTAAAACCAAAATTTCCTACTCCACTAAAAGCTGTTTTTAGTGTAGTTTAAATTTTATTAACGTCTCACTAGATGCAACACGAAGGCTATTGATAACGGACCTCGTAATTTTGAACCTCGGTCAAGTGACGAGGACGACACCTGAGCTGGCACCCCCTCTCCGAACTTCCACACAACGCCAACGGGAGGACTTTGGACCCCGACACACTTGACGTGCATCAGCCTTGACTACACGGCAGGTCTCTAGCGACCAAGGATCGAACCCCCGACTGAACGAAAATCTCCGGCCACGAATCCAAAACCATGACCTCTAGGCTACCGCGGCCATAATAAAAGCTGTAAACCCCCAAACCATAACATTTCCCCAAAGAGTTTCAGAATTGGAAGTACATATTTTGAACCTAAAGCAGTTTTATTTTTGTGTCAATTTTTTCTAAATGCATGAAAATTTGAAACTTATACTCATCAGAAAAAAATTACTGTTTCCCAAAAATTCATTGGTTTAATTCTGTAGGTCAAAGCAAATTTCAGTAATTTATTCCTGTTTGTTTCACTTATATAAATGGAGTTTTCCTGGGGTTCTAAGTGGCAGCGGTAACCTAATGGTCATGATCCTGGGCTTATGGTAGGAGGTTTTTGTCGAGTCATGGGTTCGAATCTTTGTGCTACTAAAGACCCGTTGTGTAGCCGGAGTTGATGCACATCAAATCTGTCGAGGTCCCAAGTCCTTCCATTGGCGTGGTATGGAAGTTACGAGAGGGAGGTGCCAGCTCAAATGTCGTCCTCGTCTCTTGACCGAAGTGCAGAATTACGAGGTCCTTCCCCAAAGGCCTCGTGTTACTGCTAGTGAGACGTCTAGAAAACCAATTAATCAACTAAACTTTCTAAATAATTTCTTCAAACTTTCTCACTATGTATCCAACAGTGTTGTAAATGATAATTTAATAGCTTTTCTATTTTCTCGGTATGATTTTCCATTTTTATGGATCTCAATGATACAATTTCTTTTGTCTAGAGATACCATTGTAGTTTTAGACGCATGCTCAATCCAAGAATAATGTAGATAAAATGTCAGATTTCGTGATTGAAATTGCTGTGTTTGTCAAAACTGCATTCACTGATAAGAATATACGAGGGTTATTGGCGACAGACCTAGTAATTCTGAATCTCTCTCTCTCTTAACTTCCACACCACGCCAACGGGTGGACTTCGAGCAGCGACAGATTTATTGTGCATAAGCCCCGGTTACACGGTGGATCTTTAGAGACATCGGGGCTCGAACTCACGACTCGATGAAAACCACCTGCCGCGAGTCCATGACCATGACCACTAAGCTATCTCGGTCACATGTCAATATTCTGGCATCCCCTCTCCAAACTTCCACACCACAATAAATACAGTATGTATCTTGATAAAGTATACAAATACTTCTTTAGCAAGAAACCTTTGAATTTTTTGGGTTAGAAACTTATTTAAACTTTATTAAAATTGTTTGGTATTTAATCTAAAATGTACAGTGAATATATTGTATTAAAACTATTTTTGTCAAAATATCAATTTTTATTTAGTTAAAAATTAACAATTTTAGTGTGCACAAACCATTATTTTGCCAACAATGACTCAGTTCTCTGTCGTTGTTTAAAATAATTAATTTTCTTGAAATTCTCATTTTTCAATGGTTAAAACACCGAAGTCAAGCAAAACTTTCTTTCCTTACTTAAAAAAAACTACCTTAACTACTTCATCTTTTAAATCAAGATTTTGAATCTAGGAAACAATCATTCAAAGTGAAATGTTGGCAGAGAATCCAGGTAATTGAAACCTCCGAATGCATTTTGTGTCGCTGGCATTTAGAAATCTAAATTTGTTACATTGAGAAATCTGTGTGGTTAGCGACAGACATTCTGTTTTACTTGCGTGTATGAAGTGATCAAATCGCTACTATGAAAACAGTTTAGAGCGGGAAAAAAAACCTTAATAAACGCAATGTGCTTGATTCTGAAAATAATGTGCAATACTAAAAATGCAGAACAAAATAAAAGTCTGTTTATTAAAGGATGATTCATTTACTCGTCTAGACTAAATATTAGTAGCTCTTTGTTTGTGCCATGTGCAAACTTAAAAGAAAAGAAAACCCAGAAGCATTCTCTTTTGAACAGTTAATAAAATAACATTCGTTTTAATATCAATATAATAAAAGTTTTCCAGAAGATCCTCAATCATCGGGATGCGGACAGATATTGCTCCGTGGATCGTTAAGAATTAGGTTAGGAAACAGAGGATGAGTTGTAATACAAGGCGTTGCATAAATATTTTATATATATTATAATAACGTATAACGTAATGAAAGTAGAAATAAAAAGTAGTGCTTTTTCGCTTCTCTCCGATCCACTGAAGGATTGTCCTCATTCCTTTACAGGTCCAAAACATATGGAATCATAGAAATAGAATCGTAGACATTTTGAAATTGACGATCCTTGGCGTGTTGAAATCGCTTAAAAGGGTCGTAGAAAATGCAGATGCCTTTAGTTTTGGAAGATGGCAGGATATTGAACTGAAATTGTTGGGAGGGAGAGGCAATCTTAATAGATTATAATTTATATTATGAAACGAAAAATTAAACTTAGAAGTAAAGATGAATTAAACTCAAGAAAAATTAAACTCAAATGCTGAGCTAAAGATTATAATAACATTGGTAAAAAACTAATTCTTTGAACATAACATAGGTTTTCTTTCAAACTTCATACTTTGCGTAACATAATTTTTTTATACCTTAACTTATAAGAGCAAAAGAAAATGTTGAGTCAAATTGAATTAATTCAATAATTAGTTTTAATAATTTATTTTATTTTAATTAATTAATTAAATTTATTTTATTATTTGACATTTATTTAAATTTATAAACTAAAATACCTGTAAAAATTTTTAGCTCAATTGAGCATTATGTTAATAAATTAAGTTACATGTAATTAAAATTAGAGCAAACGATAAAATTATGTTGTTAAATTGAATATATTTAAGGTAAATGTAATTAAAATTAAAGCAAACGACGAATTTGGCAACCATTTGGGACTTGACGAGAAATTTGGCGTATAATTTAATTCTTTAATTAGTTTTAATGCATTAATATTTATTAATTATAGTTGAATTATCGCATTGTCATCCAAAACAATCGTGAAAAGAAAATTTCAGCTCAATTGAGCATTTTAAAATGTAAGAAAAAAGCTTATAAGGTTTTGAACCAAAAAAAATTATCATTGACCCAGACAAAGTTACAATGTGAGTTAAAGGAAACCCACATTAAAAAAGATATCGCACGCAAACATTAGTAGTCATATGTATTTGATCTGATCTTATCTTGTGAAACGTATGTGCAGAGACAGATAAAATAATTCGCGATAATTTTTATGGAATTGAAACCTAGACTATCTCCTGTGTGAATAACAGTCTTGATAATACAGTAATTACGCTTAGTTTTTGGACGATATTGATATTCTCAAAAGCACATGCATTGCTCTCGTGAAATATAAGCAGCATTAACATCTGTTTCATTTCGAGAATAAGACAAACTTTAATATTTGTCTGCATTAACAAAAATAACTATTATATTACAGACATATATTAATTATCAACGCTTACGAGGTTATTCTTTATGAAGAGAATTGTTTTTATCAAGTAAAAAAAAAATGTCTAAAATCACACACTTTGTTTTATAAGTATTTGAATCTTACTTTAACCGCCATTACACATTGTACAGTAAAACGGATGAAAGGAAGTAGGGATGTTCCCTCCCTTTTTTGAGGGAAGGGGGGGAGGGTGCTCTTGTGAACAAGTTTGAGGGACCCTCGAACTAAACTATAGTAGAAAAGCTTGCGTTTATGAAGTTGAAACCTATTTTAGAGAGCAGAAAAGTGAAATAATAGTAGTTTTCTAATCATATCTTAATAAAAAATAATCTGGACTGTAAAATCATTCACATTTATGCCGCAACAGGACACGTTTAAGGACACAGTTGGATAGAAGGAAAAAGAATAGAAAAGATTCCTAAAAAATCTGAAATATTTCTACATCTTTTTTAGATACTCAACATGAAACTAAACTGGTAAAGTGTGTAACTATGCGCAGCGGTGCTAACATTTTTCGTTAAAAATAAAATTTCTCTTACATTTTTTTTTTGATAAACTGAAATGACTCACTTAAAAATAAATATTTTAACTTACCGATTGAGAGATTATAGTAATAATATATTTATAAAAAAAGAAGGAAAAGAAGAACAAATGACCTTTGCGAGCTCACATTTAGTAAAATTTTGAAACATTCTTCTGGTATTAATATATCTGTAAAAAAGGAAGTATAAGAAAGAAGATGAGCCTTATAAGCACAAATTAAATTAAATTTCTTAAGTAACTGTGAGCCGCCATTTCTATCGTGCAATCTTCAAAATATACGATATATTCTTGCTAAGTTCGCTTGAATGAGAAAGTGTACCAAAAGTTTTAATAAAACAGTGAAAAAAACAGTGGATTCCATAAACATATACATGATACAAAATTTGCAGAATCAAAGAACTTCCTTTTTATTAATATCAAATGCATCTACTTTATGTAACAAAATTATAGGTGTTATTTAATTAAAACAAAACTGTAGGTGGTGATTTAATTAAAACAAAATCCCTAAAGTTATTTAATTATAGCAAAATTACATATGAAAATTAGCCCATTTATTACAATTCAGTTTAATCTGCTTCAAGTATTATGTATTTTTAGAGCAACATTTGGTGCTAATTGCTTAAAATATTGATTGATTCATTATTTATTAATCTCGCATTTAGAAGAAACATGAAGCCTATCAGCGACAACCCTTGTAATTTTGAGGCACATTTAAATAACGAAGATGACTCCTAAGCAGTCACCTCTCTCTCTAAACTTCCACACCATGCCAAAGGAAGGACTTGAAGCATCGA
>BMAW01101561.1:0-20312 GCA_019974015.1 Nephila pilipes | reverse complement strand
AATGAGACCGAATGAGAATAATTTAAAAAGAAATAGAAAGCTCTTCGAAACATTGATATCTTATCACGCTAATCTTTAAGAACTTTGAAACGAAAGAAGTTAAAGGAAAGTGGATAAGGTCATACATTTTGAAATTCATAAACTTGTTATATAAATATTAGTTTGGAAGTTATTGCTATGTACAAATATAGACTTCGTCACCAGATATGAAAACTTATACGGGCTCTTTTCGTCACAATTTTCATTATAGCTTGCGATATCTCTTGATATATACTTTGAATTTTTTAACGAATGACTGTTTTGAAATGAACAAAGGTTTTAAGATTATTGATGAGAACAAGATATATAACGAGCCCTCCAAAAAAAAAAAGTGGTGCAGTGAGATCAGGGGAACGTGAGAGACTAATTCCATGCTTTTGACAACGGCTTCTTGACTGTATTTCTGGTTTTTCAGATATATTTCCCTCACGACCAAATTGGTTTAGCTGCGAGCCGAGAGAGGTCATCAAATTCTTGGGCATCTTTGACAGACTATTGTTTTAAGAAACGTTTAACCATGGCCAATACCACAGGCCTAGAGGGAGGTCATCTTAAATGGCATGAAGCACGTTTACCTTCAATGTAAGAATTAAAGAATGTTTATTTGCGTAGAAACATTGGATAATTTTTGCATGTTCTGCTCGGTAGTGTATTTTTTCCATAATTCCTTATTTTCAGAGTCTAAAAAAAAAAAAAAAAAATCACAAAAGATGTATATACCTCAAATTGTAAACTTACTTTTGATCTACCTTGTATAAAATGCAAATAAAATACACAGGAAATGGTAATGTCTAAAAAAAGCATCTGAGAAATAAATAAATAAAATAAAACAATCAGAATGAAGTCGACTTTCATTGAGGGAGGAGATTGATCGAAGCAATACAGAAGTCACTTCAGTAACCTCTCTTGTTGACCCTTCTCTAGTGTAATTAGCACAACACACTCACACACATATATATATATACTGAATATTAATTACTCTCAGTTCTATTATTAATAAAAGCACAAAAATTCAAAAATATTTATAGATTTTTCTGTTGACTACCAAAATATTTTCGCTGACCATACTTTGCCGCTGTTTTATGATATATGCAATTACTGTAGATCTTTTGATTTATAAGTATGTTAGTTTATCCTTTTGCTTTGTGTATATCTTAAATGTAACCCTTTTTAAATTTTGATACTGATAGTAAGTTCTATTCTTAAAATTATAATTATTATTTAAAAGCTTGGTAAAAAGGAAGCCTTATTCTCTTAAATATCAAACGTATTCTGCCGAGGAATGTCAGAAAATAGGAATTTCAAATGACCCTGACATTTCCACATCTCATTTACAAATTTTCCATTAAATATATATAATTTGTTATCTTGATAAGAGGCTGCGATAGCCTAGTGGTCAGACTCGGAATCGCGGCCAGCGCTGTTTTCATCGAGACGTGGTTTCGAGCCTTGCCATTAAAGATTCGCCGTTTTACGGGGGAGATGCGCATTAAATCTGCTCTCGTCCCAAGTCCTTCCGTTGGTGTGGTGCGGAAATTTTGAGAGGGAGGTGCTAGCACAGATGTCGTCCTCGCCATTTGACTGAAGTTCAAAATTACGAGGTACTTCGTCAACAGCCCACGTATTACTTCTCAGTGTGACGTCGATAAACCATCGAATCAAATATTGATACTGATACAATTCAATAGAGACATTTTCAAAGGGTTTTTTGATTAATTGCTTAGTAACGTCGCTCTTAGAAGCAATTCGAAGGCTATTGGTGACGGACCTCGTGTAATTTTGAACCTCGATCAAGCGACGAGGACGATACTTGAGCTGATACCTTCCTCTCCAAATGTCCACACCACGGCACTGGGAGGATTTGAAATCACGACTGATACATATATATTATCTATTACATAAAAAATCTATTAATTATATAAAAAACATAAAAACACACTCTTCCAAATATTTCCACTTATAGAGAGCTTGCATTTTATGTTACAACAAACTTATGCAATTTTATTTAGTTAATTCAATAGTACAAATTTCTTTTTTTTTTAAATTTTAACCATTCACGTCCTCACCAGATGGCGTTAAGATTAAAGTACAAAATGCACAAATGTATATTCATTTCTTTACAGGTATAAATAAAATAATACGATTAAAAATAAAAATAATAATAATAAATATAGTACTTTTTATGGTAATTAAATTACTTCATGGCAGTATTTATTTATTTAATTTCCAATTATGTATCGTCAAAATTTGTGAGCCTTTTACCATGAAAAATTGACATGACTTTATTTAACTGTTGTAAATAAAGTAGTCTGGAAGTTTTGCGATGGCAGGAAAGGTAATTTTCATTGAATTACTGAGTATGTACTTAGTTCATTTATTAGAGGTTCTCAACTTTTTTAAAGTTGTTGACTAAGAGAAATTCTAAAGTTATGTTTTCGCTAAAAAAGTTACTATTTTATTTATCTTTTATTATATGTATTCAATCTAATTTTATTGACAACAATTTTTCGAATTTTGTACACCATTTTAAAAAGAAAAAATGTAATCAGTCGAAAAGAAAGGCATCGCTTACCTATTTTCACTCCCCGTCGAAAATTGAAAACTTTTAAACCCAGTCGATAACTTTTTTAAAAAAATGAAGAAAAAAAATTAACGATAATTTTACACTTGTAAATCTAAATTAAATCCTATTAATTTTCTGATGTATTGAAAATTATTCATGTGCCATGTTTCGTGAGAATATCGGCTAAATGTCGACCGATCAGCTAAAATACACACACATATATATAGGGTGGATAGGGACGTCTTAAGACTTCATGAGGCCCCGGTCCTTTATGAAAAAATAGCCCCCCCCCTTGACCCTTTAATCTAATTTGGTGTACATACATGTACAGTTCAATAAAAGTAATCCATAGTAAAATGAGGTTTCATGTGAATATTCTTTTTCTTCATTTTAAATTCACAAAATCATTAATTAGGTCTTCAAAATCAATTGTTAATAATACTACATTTTCAATATTCATCACGCATAAATTATTCAAACGTTATTGAGTCGTACGATTTCTCAACTCATTTTTGACCACTTTGAGTTTTGAAAATGAACGCTCCCCACTCGCGTTAGTAATCATGATAAGAGCATTCTCCCTATTATTTCAATATTGGGAAACACTGTGAATAGTTTTTCATTATATGTGTATGTCGATCCCGATTCCAGTCCCCTCATCCAACAACTGTTCTTCATCTTCATCTGCAATTGTAGAATTATATTTTTTATTGGTCTTTCTTTTTTCCATTTCTTCTCTTTGCTTTTTCTTCAGCTTTTCGCCGTCAATGATCATATATAACTTGAAATGTTGACAATCCAAGTTCAGTTCCTCTCCATTAATGTTTTTAATGTAAAATTTTGATATTTTCTCTCATGTTATTTTAATTTCTTTCTCATTCAAATTAGAAATATTTTCAAAAAATCCAAACATTTCAAAAAGCTCCTCATATTTCTTACTACGCATTTGTATATTGCAAATTAGAGAGTCGATTATTGGTAAAAAGGTTTGTATTTTAAATTTCTGGCTGTGGTTGTTTTCAAACGTTGTGTCGGTGTCTCTATTTCCTTCAAGGAAAGTTACCCTAACACTGTGTTGTCTTATATGCTTGTGAACATTTTGATACTCCTTTACAAAACTTCCTTGGCATAGTCAAAAGAGTATCTTTTGGTTTTTATATATATCACTAGATGATTTTAATAATTTTACACCTCTCGACAAATCCATACTTTTACTTTGGAGAAATAGATTTACTTTGTAAATACGTGTCAAAATGTCATTCTAAAGGATAGTTAAAAAAAAAAGTAGTTCCTAATTCATTCATCTTAATTTTTAATTTTTTAGCAGAAAGTCGAGTATCCGCGGCCTGCAACTCATCATTAATTAAGCAATCAAGGCTCATGACAATTTCTGAATATCCGGAGATTAAAGTTTTAATTGCATCTGTGCGTGCTGACCAACACGTTTTTGATAGGTTTTTCAGCATATTTTTTTTATTTCTATCACAGATCAAATTTAATGTTAGTATATTCCAACGATGGGTAGACGATGAGAAAAATTAAAGATTTTGGACAAAATCAAAGTAAGTTGTTACATTATAATTACATTCTACTGCTTGAATGCCAATTAAATTCAAACAATGTTCTGCACATGGTACGTATATGGCGTACTTATTTTTTGTCTTGCAGTCGGGCTTACAATCCTGAATATTATCATTCTAATGCAAATATACATATGTACTATGTACTAATATAAATCAATATTGGTTTCATCACATACAGTTAATTATTAGATTTCCTTGAATATTTTTTATTTTCAAATTGCAAATGTAAAATCGTATCGAAGAAAATATTGAATAAACTATTTTAATGGAAAGAACATTAGGAAAAAATCTGTAAAAGGTTTTTAGGTTTCTATATTTTATTATCTTACATAATATTTGTGGAATCTCTTAAAAGTTCTCAGAAAAATATATGTTTGTAATTATATGAAATATATATATCCTTTTTATCATGCTTATCGAACGAAACAATAGAGTATGATAAAAAGAAAGTCATATATTCCAAAAATTAAAGAACATTATTACATAAATTATTAATTAGGAGAATTATATTTATGTAATTGATTTTCATTAAAAGTATTTTATATCAATATGGGATTAAATATTAGTAAGTGATAAAATATTAATAAGTGATAAAATACAAATACATTGTAAGTTTTAAAGTATAAAAACTAAAATTGGAGTATATATAATAAATTTCAATTTTCTGCAGGGAAATCTGATTAAACATACACACGCAAACAGAAAATTTCTAGTGAGGGGTCGTATACACTAAAATCTCTTATTTTGTTCTGTGTTGGATGAGAATTTTCCATTATTGATTCTTACTCTTAAAACATTAAATTATTGTACAGACATTTATTTATCTAATCATCAAATCATACTTTATGATTATGTTATAGGATTGTTTTTCTACATTTATATTGCATTACTACAATCTGTAGTAATGTAATATATTCGTTTTATAAATATTCTTTATTATTTGGGTTTCAATAATAATAAAAAATGACAGTAATTTTAATTTTTAAACGAGTAAAATAACACTTTCCTTATTAGAAGCAAAATGAAAATATTTCTCTGAATTACAATACACATCGAAAATTCTTTTGGAAAATCATAATGCATTCAAAATGAAAGAAGCGCGCACTTATGCATATTAATCATTATAAAAATATTCTAAAGAGTCCATTGAAATATTATATGTAATTTTATAAGCAATTAAGAGATTATTTCATGTTGTCAGAGAGTAAGTTGTTGAATCTAGAGAAAATTTACAAAACAAAGAGTAGAATTTTTTTAAACTGGATATTATTTTTATAACTCTCTCTGTAAAAAAAAAGCAAATACAATTACATATTATTTTACTTTTTTAATGCGATATAATTATTTGTATATTATCTTAAATCTCAAAGAAATACAATTCAAAAATAAAAACGTAATTACCTTTTCCTGTTTCAAATAAATTAAATTTGAAGGTAGGAATTACCGATTTAGAATTGTAGGTCACTTGTTTCTTTGGAAAAAAAAAATTCCTTCAGGGTCATTCTAACCCTCTATTTATTTGCCCTGATGCCTGTTATAAAATAGGGAATGTGTTTTTGTCACTTCTGTTGGGGTGTTAAGTGTATCTCTTGTTCATTCATTAGCGATCCTCAACTCATGTGCGCAAATAAACAAAAGGTCGCTGTGAGGAGTATCTGTTATGTCTGTGACTGTCCTTCCCACAGCTGCATTTTTATTGATAAATTGGACATATCTCGCTTTAGAAATAAAACTAATATTTTTCCTGACTCTCAGCAAACGTTGTAAATAGAAACATTAATATAGAAGTGACTGTGTCTTCCACTAGTCATATCCGGGAACAACATTTGACGATTAAAATTATACTGATCATGTTCTTATTCAAGCCGATCAGAGAAGAGACAAGGCTCCCTCAAAGGCGAGGTCCTGGGCCCGGGCCCAGTTGGCCCATGCCTTAAGACGTTCCTTAGGGTGGTCATAAAAGAAACTTCCATGATATATGATCACCTAGCGGCCTATTCGCTCTATCAATCGATAGGAATTTCAGATATTATTTGAAGGTACATGCTCAAGATTGTAATGATTTAAAACAATATTCACAATAATCAAGTATTTTTGCTAATTTGATATAGTAAAAGAACTGTGGATTAATTAAAAAAGAAACGTTCAGCTATCAAAAAATATTTGACGAAATTGTGAACTAATATTGAAACCACGATCAAGCAGTCTACTAGAGAATATAATTCCAAAAAGAAACCATATTGATAATTTTATCAAATTAAGAAACTTGTTAAAAGAAAAAAACTAAAGATTTAAAGAAATTAGATAGTGAGATACAGATGGATATTTTGGAATTTTGAAGTAAATGTTGTACCTAGTCAAGAATATTTAGATAAAAGTATAATAACCAGAACTAATTTAGACAGATTTTAAAAGATAGAAATAAATAAAAATTGTTTAACTTCGTGTAGAATGAAGCTTCTATGCATATATCTATAACAGGCACAAACGAAGCTAAAATAATTAAATATAAATTTTATAATGACTGTATTTAAATTTTTGGAATTCCAATGTAGTTTCATTTTATAACAATGAATCATTGAGTAAGATTAAAAAATATAGTTTCTTGAAAATATATTTAGATGAGTTCGTATTAACAGCTGAATCAAGGGTTTCATTAACAAATGAAAATTATGATTCCTGGATAAAACTGTTTCGAGAAAGGTTTTGTGAAGACTTGATCTAATCATTAATATACATATGAATAAATTGTTAATGATCGATCCGGTTAAATCTTGTTTTAATTGTATCAATGTTAAAGAAAATGTATGGTACCATCGAAGTTCAAATTCGTTCCTTTCATTCTTTAGATGTTGCTTATCTAGATTTTCTTCGTACAGTAATCTTCGTTGCCCTGTTTTTATGCAAAATGTTTTTGTTAGACTTAAATTTAAAGTGCAACAAGCAACACGAAGCAAATAAACTTTTTGCTATCAGCAGTTAGTTTAAATTTTGAAACTCTAAGGTTTCTAAAGATTCTAAAAGATTATCTAAGGTTTCTTGTCAAACTCTAAGAATTGTTCTGGGAATGAAAACTTTTATCACAAGAAACTAACTGCTCAGAATAATTACTGTAAGAATTACTGAAATAAAAAAAATAATAATAACTCATTCGAATACGAATTCCACATCAACTGTGTGAATGACAAAGATGACTATTGTATTTTTTGTTCTGACAGAACACATAGTTTACTAAAGTGCTATTTATCCATTGTGGAAAGAAAGAATTCGTTAAGAACAAATGGTAGATGTTATGATTGTTTGAAGAGGCGTCACACAATAAAAACCTGTTGGAAAAAGAAATTAAAATTATAGAATTTGTAAGTGGCGATTTCATCTTTATTTGATTTGTGATAAAGAGCTAACGATAACTCCAATTGACCCGTATTGAGGTTTTAACATAGAAGTTTGGGATTCGAAAAACTTTGATGCTGAAAAAATTATGCCTGCGATATCATCTCTGCACTTTTTTGAAAATAAAATATACTAATAAATCATAAGTGCCACCAGTTCTCTGTTACTTTGTAACAGAAATGCCGTATAATTTTGAAAACAGATAAAAAAAACTTTTAATAAGAATTTTATTAGATAGTGGTAGTAATAGAGGGTGTTTCGAAACTCATAGACAAAAATTTAAGGGGTGATAGAAAACATCTAAATAAGCAATTTTCGCCATTCAATGCATAGGCGGAGAGCAAGCGGTGAAATGCAGGACAGTGCTGTAATGGAAATCATAAAGCGCAGTTTTTTTACACATCGTCATTTCTACCATGGATTTCAGGAGGAATGGAGACGATCAGTAATCGGGTAAAGGTCATGCCTCCTGAAATCCATGGTAGAAATAATGATGCATAAAGAAACGGGCGCTTTATGATTTCCATTACAGTACTGTCCAACTATTCATTGCTTGCTTTCCGCCCATGCATTGTTTGGTGAAAATTACTTGTTAAAAAGTTTTCTATCACCCCATAAATTTTTGCCCATGAGTTTCGAAAAACCCTGTATAACTTTCATTCAAAGAAAAATATGAGTAGATGAACCACTCAAGTTTAAAGTCATTCGAAGGGAAGAATTCCGAATTCATGCGTTTTTTTTTTTTTTTTTTAGGGGGGGGGGTAGAATTCAACACCGGAAGAGAAACAATGTTATGATGCAGAAATAAATTTGCGGAATAAAATCAACCAATTTAAAGCGATTAAAGTATAAGCTGTAGTTATTAATTCGTTTTATGAATACTCAAAGAGAAATCCCTTCATAATGGGGTCATAAGTATCACTTTAGAACACGGTGTAGAATTGCTGATGTAGGATCTACGAAAGATATATTTTTATTAAAAATCGGGGATTATATGCGCGATATATTAGGAGAAAGAAGTGTCCGATTAGGAAAAAACGTTTACTAATAGCAGATAACTTGTTTAGGTTCTTTATACAAATAAGGGTATGTGATTACGTTACACTGAGAAGCAACAAAAGGGCTATTGGTAACGGGCCTCGTAATTTCAAAGCTCGGTAAAGTGACGAAGACGACACCTGAGTTGACACTTTCATCTCCAAACTTCCCCACGACGTCTTGGGAACACTTGGAACTGGACCAGATTTAATGTTCATCAGCCCCGGCTACACAGCGGGTCTTAGTGACATAAGGACTCGAACCTATGACTCGACGAAAATAAAGCTGTCCGAGACCATGACCACTGGCTACTGCGACCACTAACACGTGTTCAACCTCAACTTGAACAGCCGTTAGTTTTATCATGTAGTTTCAAATGGAATACAATCTGAAATATTTCCATGAAGCTTGTTATCGCTCTAAAATGCTTCGCTTTGCTTGTTCTAGATACCTCCCTTCCAAATAACTTGTTTGATATTATCATTACAAGTTAGTTATATATAGGAAGTTTAATTTGAATTCGGTGAAAGCTGTTTGATTGTCATGATCTTGGATTTAAATGAACTATATAGTTAGCGAATATTTTTTTTTTTTTTTTTTCAATTCCATTTACAAAGGACTAAAACGTAAAATAACTGGAAATTTAATCCTGTTGTATTGCAACGAAACTTTACTATCTTCACATTTTTTTCAAGAATTTTTTTAAAAAAAAATAATTAAAGAAGGGAGTCACACCCAAAGCGTGATTAGTCCTTTAAGGGCATTTCATCTATCTATTTAGCATCAAATGGAGGGGGGGGGGAGAATCAGTTTGCATGAACTAAAATAGAAAAAACATCTAAAAAGATGTTTCAAAATTTGAAAAATAAAAAAGATAGGATAAAAAAAATTAAAGAAAATATGCTGGATATCAAATTGCAGTACTTTTCGCAAACTTAGTATGAGACTATCTGAATCTAATAATTAAAGTATCATCTCACTGACATTTTTTTATTGAAAGAATTCTTGCTTGTCCAATTGATTGAACTTTTTTTTTATGAGGAAATCTCACCTATAAGTTTTCTGAATACAAAAAATGAATTATGACAAAACGAAATTTTGATTTGAAATATCACTAGGAAAAATAAAAATTTGGTAGTATTGTTGCAGAATTACAAAAAGATAATATTGAAATAAAAGCGACGCTATCACTTTTGAATTAATTTATTTTATTAGCACTTTTTGTTGTAGCTGTTGTTACTTGGAGAGTTTTACAAGTATTGTTCGTTTATTAACGACTCGCTAGGAGCTAGACGAACTATAGGCAACGGACCTCGTAATTTTGAATCACGATCAAGTGACGAGGACGAAACCTGAACTGACCTCCTCTCCTAACTTCCTCACAACACCAATGGGAGGACTTTGGGTCCCGACAGATTCAACGTGCATCAGCCCCAGCTACACGGCGGGTCCTTAGTGGCATCAGGCTCGAACCTACGTCTCGACGAAAACCGTCGGCCACGAGTCTACTGCTTTATCCACTAGGCTACCACAGCCACATTTTGTAAGTAAATAAACAAATACATTAATTGTAATGTATTCGGTGAATTAACTTCCATATCCCAGAAAAGTGTACAAATACATGAAATTCAATATTCCCCCCTGTTTGATGAAAACTACTAAATTATATACTGTGAAAAAAGTTTTACAAATAAGAAATTATTTATTTTTGTGAAAAATACCTATTCAAAATTATCATTTTTACTTTAAAAATTTGAACATTTAGATGAAAAAACATATTTTTATGACTGTCTGAAAACTTGCAGAAAGTTTTTAATATTATAAAAAGACCAAATATTTTTCGTAAAATTAAATTAATTGAAACAATGAAATGTAAATTTCCGTTTAATAAGAGGAGGAGGGATATTTAGTAAATTCAAAGTAGTAAAAAATTTTTTTACTATGAATGCTTATGATATTTTTTTGGTGAAAACTAGCATTTCTTCAGTCAAAATATTCAGTGTAGAATATCCTATTTTCAAATTTTATTTCATGTTTTCGATGTTTATTGTACGAAATTATTTAACAGCAATTTAATATCAAATTATTTCTACAAGAATCAAGGATATTTCATTTATTGCAGTTACAATTGTTTACAAATAACTAACTTGTATACTCATAAAAAGAACATTTGTCCTCAAATTAAATATTTATAGACTAAAAATCAGGAAAGAGTTTTATTTTATTTTGTATTTTTTTTTGTCTCAGGGGCTTAACTTTTTTAAGTAAGTACCAGAATCATGACCCTTTCCCCCTGGCACTCTAAATATATTGTAAAGACTTCAATCACTTAAGTTGAACCCGTTACAGTATTTTTATTTCTTATGGGGTTTACTGTCAGTGATAAACAAGGGTGACGCGCTCCCGGGATAATACAGCGATACTTCTCTATTTTTGACCCATTTTCTCGTCAACAAATTTTTTTTTTTTTTTTCTTCTTTTTCCATATCAACTTTTCCCTTTGTGTGGCGCAGCATAGCCACATATGGCTCTTGTGAAATTGAAGTCAACCATTACTCACTCATTTTTTAATGGAAAAAAAATGAAAGAAGCAGACTTTACAATCCTTTTCTAAGTTGCTTTGAGCTTAATTCCTATGTTTTATCCCAAATAATTTTGAACCAAATTTTCCCATGAAATTTCCATTTCCAAACGCTAATATTCCAGGGATAAAAAGTCTAAGATACGCATAATATTTAATGTTAGACTACATGTGCAGTTTTTATAGAAGGTGATAAAATATTTAATTTTTTTGAAATATTTCTTTTAAAATGGCTTTTCAAAGCTTTACAATTTATATTAATTCAAGGAAAATTAAGTTTTTAGAATTTTTTGCTCTAATTTGGCATAAACTATTTAATCAAACTCAATACTAAAAATGTTTTGTAGAAAACTCACCCAGCAAAATATTTCTCTCTTTGTTTGATAATAATAATAACAGTTATCTTATAGTTTAATATTGTTAAAGTCGTTCATTATATTGCTATCTAATTAAAAAAAAATGATTTGTTATTGTTTTATGTTTCTTGCTTGAATCTTCAATTTTCCAAATTACGATAAAGCACATTTTGGTTTTGTTAACTTGGAAAAACAACTATAAACTTTGGATTTTGCCTCTAAATTTTTTTAAAAAAATTGCCTCTTTAAAATTATAATAAAATGTGTGTTCTTTTTCAATGGAGGTTGGTAGGTTTTATTAGCTCAAAGGTTATATTTCACCCAGGTACGTCAAACACCTGATCATTTATGAAAAAAATTTGCATCTGAGATTTAGACTAAACATCACTTTTAAAAGTAAAAAAAAAATGAAGCAAATATAGCGATAAAATGAAGTTGTGAAAGCTCAAAAATAAAGAAAGATTTCTGGAGCATCCAATGAGCACATCTTTATCGATGATTAATTTGATTGGTACGAGGGTGGTTCAAAAAGTACTTGTATTTGACGATAGATGGCTTCGTTAAGGTAAATTGTTGCTACCATTGGGGCTGTCATCTGTTGATCAGAGCCGAAATAAATTTGATATTGATTCATGAGTTAGTTTTGATATAGTAATCATTTACTACAAACCAAAATTTGATTGCTGCCGCGTCGAGTTGTCACCGACAAGATGAGAGAGATCTGGATTCCTCATTATGCCCCGGAAATCAAACACAAATCAAAACAATGGTAAATCAAACAACCAGTAAACATGCCTCAAAGAAGACGAGGATGGTCTCATCGGCCGGAAAAGTTATGACAAAGAATTCTTGAGGTGCGAAAGGCGTCATGATCACAAATACGTGTAACTGAGACAAAGATGCCTGTCGAGTAAGTCGTGTCTCTTACTAAAAACAAACCATTTTCGATACTACGAGAACCATCTGTTGGAATTTCTAAGGACTTGTTGAACGACCCTCGTAATTAACGTTGCACTTAAAAGCAACATGAGGGCTACTGGCATTGGACCTGATAAATTTGAACCTCGGTGAAGTGACAAATCGCAATGCCAGAGCTGGCACCTTTTCCTCTAAATTTCCGCATCACACCTGTGGAAGGATTTAGAGCCTCGACATATTTAACGTGCATCAGCCCCGCTATATCATAGGTCATTATTGTGCTTACCACTTGACAGAAACAACGCCAGCCTAATTGCGACCATTACAACTTGACTACTACGGCCATAATTTTACAGCAGAAGCACTTGCTATTTATAAGTTTATGGTGAACTGAATGAGTCGAACAAAAAGCGGTTTATTTTGTTTGATGGTTATTGTGTTTTATCTACCCTGCAAAACTATTCTATCAAACCACTAAAAATAATATATAAATTAGCTAATTAGATTCTCGTACATTCCAATTATCAGAATCAGTTCGTTTTTCTTTGGATACCGGGAAACGCAAAAATATTTTAAAATGAACAATCGGATAAACTCATAAAATCTCTCATGGAGTTTTATGTTCTTATTAACTGGATTGCCACACAAGACATATGTACTAATAATTATCAAAACAGAATGAAAAAATAAACTTATAAGAATTTTTATTCTAACAGATGATATGCAATTTTAGGAAATATCCGGAATATAGTTATTATATCCCATTGGACAAACATCAGAAGAAAGGAAGCTCTTAGACTCCAGATCTTTTAGCAGAATGGTCCTCACCCCAGGCCTTTTTCACAAATGTAATTTACGGGATAATGCAATTTGTAACACTGCAATCGAATAAATGATCAGGAACATATTCTATTAACTTACGGAAAATATATATCCTTCAAAATAATCTTCATAATAAACACAAAATTTATCCTCGATTCGATATCACTTTTAGGGAGCTTTTGGGTGAAGCAGGAATCAATAAAAAAAAATCAGAGAGTTTTTGCAGAAGATGAATTGCTTTATTCATGTGAGGAAAAAATATTTTGAAAAGGGGACTGTAGACTTTCCTGCTCAATATCCCCACCAATCAATCAACTTTATTTTGTTGGTTGCGCTTCGAAATCTTATGAAAAATAAAAGATACTTTCAAGTGTAGATGTTGATTTATGAATATAAGGGAATTCGGATAGTATTCTTCTGATAGAGGACATTGCTATTGATTGAAGTTAAAATTCTTCCGGTTTACAAAAAACTATGTAAAAATCCAAAAATACTAAACTTGTAGGATCGAACGATAAGCAACGATTTTTCCTTTTTCATTTGTCAATAGTAAAGTACTGAAACGTTAGCCATGATACATGCTTTACGGCTAATCGAAATTGTTAAAATAATAGAACGTTTCGATGATTCTGATTTCAAGTCTTGTGCTATTGTAACAAATTACCTAAAATCTGACAAAATTCCAAACCACATCATCATTAGGATTTTGAGGCTTCTTTGAATTAAGTGCAAGTGTAACAAAGTCATTGTTGAGGCCATTTTTAGGAATAGTTTCAAAAACATTTGTTCAAAGAACAGCATTTTTTTTCATGCTCTTGCCATTAATATCCGAGCTCTCTTGATGCCAATAGAATCATCATTTAGGCGTTGAAGAGAATTTTTTGAAATACTTTTCAAAAGACTATCGGTATCTACATGAATCAATTTTTTTTTTCTCTTCAGGATACGGATTTTTCAAACAGAGATCTTCACATTAGAACTACAAACTAAGCTGGTAACGAATCTTAAATTTAGGGTTAAGTGACCTGGATGATTCCAGAAAGTATTGCTTTATTCTCCAAACTTCCACAACACACATGTCGTGAATAAAAACACATTTAGATTAAATATACAAGAGCCTCTATTCTCCTATAATAATCCTCAGTCGAGCCCACAGGTTATATTACAAGTAGTTTACATTAAAGAAATGTGCAAAATTTAGCATTTAAAGAAAGAATCAAAAATACCTTTCAATCTGATTTTATGTTTATACTTGCATTGTCGATAAACCCAATAACGAAAATTAATAAAAATGATTTAAAGAAATATACTATACATAAAATCAAATAAATTGAATATTTATTAATGTCGCTTTATATTTGATTTTGATTGTTTATTTACGTCGCTTTCAGAAGCAACACGAGAGCTATTGGCAACGGACCTCACATTTTTAAACCTTGGTCAAGTGACGAGGACTACACCCAGCTCTGTCATCTATCTCTCCAAACTTCCACACCCCGTCCACGGGAGGATTTGAGCCTCGACAGATTTAAAGCGCATCAGTCTCGCTACACGGAAGATCTTTAGTGGCATCAGGACACAAATATATGAGTGATAATAGCAATGGCGCAAGAGCCGAACGTAGCCATCAGCTCCCCACAAGGTAAGGTTGTGATCCAGGTGTTTGAAAAAATTGGGGGAAAAAAGTTAAAAATTGGTTGACAAGATTGATGGTCGAAAACAGAAAAGGATCGTTAGGGTATTCCGGAGGTGTGTCACCTGTGTTTAAAGACAGTAAACCCCATGGGAAAGAAAAAGATCACTAACGTGCCATGGGATCAGGATGCTCGAACCTACCTAAAGACGGGAACCCCCGAACTCTCCCAACCTGGAGGACCAGTCCCCTGATATAATCTCCAGATGCAGGGTACCAGTCTGTTCCCTCACACACAGGACACCTATTTTAGTAGCCTATTACGGCATGCATGAATAACATTGAGACTTTTCTTTCACATCCGTTCACCGCACGAGTGCATCAGGAATCGAACTCATTTATCCATGATAAATCATAATTACTTTACACAACATTTTTAAAATGTTCTTTATTATACATTTTTTCCTCGTGATTTTCTTTAAATTTTATCTCTTTCTTGGAATCTTTTGAAGTAGATGATAAATATCTTATATCAAAAGACACACAAATTTCGAAATAGCATATTTCCTATTTTCAGTCAAATGATTTGAAGTTCATGAGCAAATGTTGAACTTTGCTAGTAAACAATCTACGTGATTTGCTTCGGAATTTAGATTTTGAGAATCATGCACTCTTTTACAGAAAACCAGTTCATTAAATTTGTTTATTGAAGGGAATTGATCGGAATATTCAAGTGGGAGACTGATATAACTGCTTTAGGTGAATTTAATAATATTTTTATTCATTTAGCTTGCAAGTCTCCGTTATAGTGTTTCAAAGAAAGAAAATTGCTCCTTTTAATAACGAACCTTTCTATTTATATATTGTTAGCTTTTTGAATTCAGTGATAAATTTGCATATTCACACTAAATATAAAGTGACACTACCAAAATTAAGTATTCACTTCTCATTCTCTTTTTGAACGGCCTAAAACAATATTATTAAATACTCACTCGAGTTTTCTATTTTTAGCAACGTTAAAATGCGCGTTACAAAATAGACAAGAAACAAAAATGAAGAATAGATAATATTTTTAAAAAATTACGTCAAAACTCCAAATTACAGGGTCATAAAAATGAAAATATACTCTATATAATTAGTGATTCTTTTACCACTATTTTTTTTATGAATCAATCTAAGGGTTTTGTGTTTCCTGAAGATACCAATATTTGATATCCAAGAGAAAAAATTATATTTTAGATGTGAAAATGAATTCTAGAACTGAAATTAAAATTGAGATTCGGAAAATTGTCATTCAAATGTCTGAAGTAGGTAAATTTGAGTAGAAAAGGAGCATTTCAGTTCGACAACTATGAGAAACATCATTCAAGAAATAAGTTTAAATTTTAAGTGATCGCTTTAAAAATTGGCTCTACTACTTCTTCAAGAATAGGAAGATCCACAGCAGGCAAAAATAATTATTTGTACTCTTCATTTTCTTACGAATAAAATAAATTATATACTTAAGCAAACAAATATTTTGTGAGCCAAAAAAATAAAAATATAACTAACGCAAAAAAAAAGTATTTGTACGAAGGTCGCTCAATAAGTCTTTAGAAAAACAAATTACTTTACGTAGAGGTGTTTTCTTTTCTTTTTTTTTTTTTTAAATTTTCGACCATCTCCTTTTAGCTCAAAACACTTTTCCAAGCTTTTCTCCAACTTTTTAAGCATTTAAAAAGTAGGATTTAGGAAGGTTCTCAAAATAGGCATCTGTTTTGGCGGTAACCTTTTTGTTCAACGTGAACCGTTGTCCGCCAAGTCATTTTTTTTTTTTAAGTTTGGAAATAAAAAGGAAAGTCACGGGGTGTGTGTGTGTGCAAAATCTATTGAATACGGTGGATGTTGTAATAATTTGAACTTTTATTCCATGATTTTGTCCATGGAAACTGCACAAGTGTGCACCTGTGCATTGTCTGGATGGAAGAGGATCTTTTTCAAATCAGGACGTTCTTTCTTGATTTCTTCCCTCAACCTTGTAATAATAATGCATAAAACTCAGCAATTTTTTTCCCTTTCTCAAGAAATCGGATTAGATGATTTCGAGTGCATTTCAAAATACCATAGCCATCCCTTTGCCGCCCGATTTCACTGTCTTTGCTTTCTTCGGAGCTCGTTCGCCTTCAACCCCCCACTGTCTTGACTGTTCCTTTGTCTCCGGAATGTATTAGTGTGTCCACGTTTCGTCCACGATTATGTGTCGAAGCAGAAACTCGTCAGGATTGTGATGAAAAAACGCCAAAATAGCTTCGGTTGCGTTTATTTTCTATTGTGGGCATAAGCGGAAAGCATCTGGCCAATATTTTTTTCACACCCAATTTTTCGTGCAAAATTGAAAATACTGTATCTTGCGTTATGCCAGTGGCCTCAACTATTTCACTCGCTTCGATTGGTCGATCACGGAAAACCATATGGTGGATTTTGCTAATCAGTTTGGGAAAGTCATTTCAATGGACGTCCCGAACGACATTCATCTTTTGTGGATATACGTCCACATTTAAACTTATTTACCCAATTGTAAACAATTGCCAACAAACATATATAACTCAGCTTTGACATATTTCAGTGTTAAGCCTTTTAAATATAAGTTTTTAATCACAGCTCGAAACTCACTTTTTTCCAGTTTTATAAATTAACACAAGTTTCTAACTTCAACCAACAGCGAAAATGAAATCATAAGATGGAAATAACTGAGACTCAGACAGCTGTCCAGTGATTCATAATACTAACTAAACACAAACCATTTTCAATGCTACCTGTGCCATCTCTTGGATTTTCCAAGGACTTATTGAACGACCCCAGTACACTTCATTAATTTACTATGATTAAGAAAGAATTGCTAAATAATGTAAATTAATACTCTCTGTGTGAAGTCCTTAAGCTTTAGTGACTGTTTCAGGACTGTGTGGCTTGGATTCCACTAACATTTTTATGACGATTGGGTCTATGTTATTCCGTGCTTTATTGAGAGCTTTCTTAAAACATTTTTTACCCGTTATATATATATATATATATATATTTTTTTTTCGAATTTGTGTATCCAATACCATTCATACATTTTCTATTAGATTCAGATCTGGAGATTGTAGAGGAATTACCAGTAGCTTTCGAACATTATAAAGTAACCAGGACCTGGTGATCATTGCAGTTTGCTTTGGATCGTCCCCCTGCTGAAAATAAAAAGTTTGCTCTAATCCTAACTTCCATTCATTGCTTAATTTGTTATGCCGTTACATATCAATGTATATTAAAGATGTCATTGTAGTGTCAATAAAATTCAATTTTCCTACTCCATTAGAAGCCATACACCCACAAACCATAACTTTTCCCTCATCGTGGTTGAGAGCTGTGGAGACAAAAAATTTTCATTGAGGGGGATTTCTTCCATTTCAAATCATATCTCAAAACCAATTTCGAATTTCATTGCTTATTTTCGATGTGAAAAGAATATTTATGTGGAATATAGGATTTTGAATATTATTTTTTATCTGAAATTTTTTTTAAGAAAATCAATGTAAAAAGGTTTTAGTCTTAAAATTTCAGTATACAGCAATCCTTATGGGGTAATAATACAACCTCTATTTCCTTCCCATCGCTGCATCACTGTTTGAGCGTATATGCTTCAAATCTAATGAAATTTTATTTTTATGCCAATTTTTTCGAATGCTTGGAGGAGAGCAAATTTGAAACGTATTCTCGTCAGAAAAAAAAGTCACTTTTTTCCAAAAATCCATTGTTTTATTTCTATATGCCAAAGCAAATTCCAGGCGTTTCCTCCTGTTTGTTTCACTTATAAATGGCTTTATCCTGGAAGCTCTTCCTTTTAAACCTGCATTGTGGAGAGCATTTTTTATTGTTTTAGGTATTATTCTGGTTGCACAAAATGTAAGGTCTTCAACAACTTTTTGAGCTGAACCCGTAAGATTTTTTAAAGCTGTTTGAACAACACTTCTTTTTACACGCATTATAATTTGCTGGGACATCATGGTCTGTGATTATTTTCCATGCATGCAATTTCTTCATACTTTCTCACTATGTTTCTCGGGATGAATTTCCATTTTTATGGAGCTCAATGATACGATTTCATGTCTAAATATACCTTTTTCGCTTTAGATACCATTCTCAATTGCTTCTCAAGAACATTGTAGTTAAAATGTGAGACTTCAGAAATTATATAAAGTTAAAGATAATTTATATATATATATAACAGTGTGTGTGTGTGTGTATACATGCAGCTCTACTGTGTGTATAAATTGATTGATTAGTTGATATAGAACAATACACACTCACACACAAAGGCTATTATCCCATACTGTGTAAGTATTCCTTCAACCACCAACGCCATGAATACTGTGATTGTATATTAACGTCGTACTGAAAAGCGACAAGAGGTAAATTTTGGTCAAGTGACGAGGACGACACCTGAGGTGATACCTCCCTTCTCCAAACTTCCACATCATTATAAAAGCAGTATGTATCTTCCGGAAAAAGTGTTTCGCTTTGTGTGTCACGCTTTACGCTTACCGTTACAGCGCCATCTAGCGCTTGCTCTCCATCTATGCATTGTATGGTGAAAATTGCATGTTTAGATGTTTTCTTAAATTTTTGACCTTGAGTTTCTAAATATATTGTTTTTTACATAGATTCCATTCTGATAAATACGTTCACTCCTTTAATTTAGTCTCTTATGAAGTGATAAAACTGGATACAGGATCTTGAAGCTTCTTTATTGGAGAATCCACAGTTCGACTCTCGCATTCTACAATATAGCAATCGCTGATAATTAAAGCCAACAGGGTTTTAAAGCTTCTTGTGTAGCATGATGAAAATTTGCACATTGTGGTACCAACAATGCAGATGGCAATCATTTTTGATTTATTTATGAGGGATTTCAAACTACAAAGGCTACTATCCGAGAGTCATCCTTGCCACTTAAAAGCAATCCAAAATTTCTTGATTCCATTCTAGTATGTTATGTTACCATTATATAATGATTGATTGTCTATTAACATCAGAAATAGAAGCAAAAAGACAATTATTGGCGATGGATCGCATAATTTTGAGCCTCTGTCAAGTGACGTGGACGATACCCGGATTACAAAGTTCTAGAAAGGACCCGATATGTTTGAAAAATCTAGAGACGTGCTAAGCAATTGCAATTTTGATATTAAACGACATTTTAAATTTATGAGATTTTTAGCTCTTATAATAAATGATCTTTTAACATTATTTTATATTCTACACAATATTTGAGTTACATAATTTATTTTCTGCTTTCAAAAACATTCTACGACATTTTTAAATAAAAATATTAAAGATATTTTTTGGAGTTATACACACACACACA
>BMAW01101557.1:0-12744 GCA_019974015.1 Nephila pilipes | reverse complement strand
TAAGAATATATAGTTTCTATCATATTGAATTTGCATTTTATCCTTTCAGCAATGAAGTTAAAATTTTCAAAATCTCAGTACAAGAAGTAAGTAATTTCATAAGCAATACAATTAGTTAATATACTAAATGCATTTTTACTTAACACTTCTTTAGATTTTACTCAGTCTCAGGCTATCTTAGTCTTAGTCTTTACTCAGTCTTATAATATTTTTAGTGTAAATGAAAAATAAAATAAAAAATAAATAAAAAAATGTGGAATGTCATTCCACATTTTTTAATTGCCTTAAAAATAGTATTGTATTAATGTAAAAGTTTAGCATAAAAATTGTTCTTTATAATCTATCTCCATATATTAAATTTATAAGGAAATCTCAATTTATTAAAAAAAATGCATTTCTTAATTTTAATCTCTTGAAGCAATCTTGACATTATATAGTGAAAAACACTTTTATCAAAATAAAATTTAATTTTTTAAAAACATTCGACAGTTAAATATTGCTACTATTAGGCACATTTACTTAAGATATTTAAAGTTATTAGATTGTTATGTTGTTCAAAAATCACCTATTAGTATGGTGTATAACACCAGTCAAGTTAAAAATTTTAATGCGACAAAATTTATTATTTATGTTTATAATAAGAAAATAGATATGAAATTAACATTTCCAAATTATGTTAATGAAGAAAACGGGAAAATAAAATTCACTCAGAATTGTAAATAACTTACGTAGGACTCAGGCTGTTGTTTTACCTCATAATGTAATACTTTTTCATTTTGTAAATTAATACCACATGCTACTGATATGCAAAGTAAAAAGGAACCACTGAGGAATAAAATATTCATTTTGGACCCTGAAAAAGATATTAATATTATTTACTGGAGAAAAGAAAAGACATCCTGGGGTTGAAATATTAATTAATAATTTTCTTTGTATTTTTATATAATTTATTTATCAGCTTAACTTAATTAAGGTGAAAAATAAAGCAAAGCTATGAAAGAGCTTCATCAATTTGCTTTTTATTTCTAGAATTAATGAAGACTGATAATTTTCTAAATAATATGATTTAAATAAAAGAAATAGTATTTGTGTTTAAAGTACACAATCATTAATTTAATTTTAAAACAATTTTTAATTTTACAGTTTATTGGAAATTTGATAAATCTTTACTATTAGTTGTTCAAAATTCGTTAAGTTTTGTTTTTGAGCAATTACGAAATAAGAATATTCATCCAGAGTTGACATATCAGATTCCTTTCAAATGAATAGAAATTGAATAATTTCTTCATATGAGACTAAGAACTGATAAATAAATCAATTTAAAAGAGAAATTAAAACATTTCAGTTATCACTCAGAAAAAAGTGGTAAAATAAGTGAAACACAGTGCAAAAATTTTCATTCGAAATTTTAATTAAAGTTAGACTCATTGATGAAAAAGACTTAATAGTAGCTCCGTAAAAGAATCATTTTTGAAAATTTCTTGAAGTTAGGAGTAAAACTAAATGAATTTAATAAATTTTAATAATTTAATTTTAAATATTAATTAGTTATAACATCGATTTTGAAAATCTTAGCCACAAAATAACGAAACAAACTTCAAAATTTTTTAAGACAAAAATGAAAATTATTAATTTGTAAGAATCAAACTGGAGATAATATTAGTTACATGCATTCTAGATAAGACATATAAAAATTAGTAACATTGATATATATAGAACAATAACATATTGAATTATCAAGTATCAATTGAAAATTACCCATGTTGAAAAAAAAATGAAAACAGTCAATATGCAGATAACTAATATTTGTATAATGTTTTTTCGCAAAAAATATTTTTGCATAGATTGTTAAGTATATTTAATATAATATTCATATTTCATTGTATCCTAATTTCAAAGATAAATGGCTCAAAATATTACTACTAGAATCTCAGGCGTTAAGTTGAATTCTAACTTTAACTTAAGTATGACTATAAATCACTTAGCATCATGAGATTTGGTGTAGCCATCCCTCTAGGTGCCAAATAGAATGAAGTATATAATATTGAAGTAATGAATTTCAGTAATGATTCATATTGTGGCGAATCAGAAGGTATAGTGTTATGCATTCAACTGTATTTTAAAATTTTCTTTTGGTATAGAATCTAAGTTTTAATGTTATATTAACGCATTAGCTAAAATATTATATTTAATAACTTAGCATTATGCGATTTCATTAAATCATCCAATACAACTAAATACTTAACCGGTTTAAGTAATATTCGAATCATATGTTTCAAAAATATAGTTCATTATTTGGAATAAAAAAGCGTAATCAGCTGCTTTTTAAATTTGCAGCCTAGTGTGGTATTGAGGTTACATTATTGCAGTGTAATTAGATATACTGAGTAAGGTGTTATCCTTGTCTATTTATTGTAATTCCGAACTGAATAATATCTAAACCATAGCACTGAAGTTCCTCTAGAGTGTAGCACTAATTCAAAAATCACAATTACATTAACAAGAGTTCGCATATTACAATGAATTTTTGAATTTCAGTAATTTATAATGCATAGATTTTGCGTATGAAATTATTGCTTCCTGCATGATTGTCCGATTACAGTCACTCTGAATATTCGAATATTTAAATTATTTTGAAAGTTTTACATCTTTAAAAGACTTAATAATGTACCATTTTAAATAGCTAAAATAACTTAGAACAGATTTTGATAAAACAATTTCTAATAAATTCCTTAACTTTTTATGCCTTATTATATCGAGAAATGGAAAATATCTATTACACAAAAATTAGTGCTAAATGTTTCAAGGAAATTGTTCAATTAGGTTTCAATAAATCAATTTTGATCAAATAACTTTTTAACTGTAAATAAAATTGATATATTCTTAGTATCAGTAATTTAAATAAATTGGACGACTTATAATTCAGAGAACACTCAATAAAACTCGACAAAATCGAGTTAAATAAATATGATTAAATCAGAAAGACCACTTACTTGTAGAGAAAATCGTCTCAGACCGGTAAAAAAAAAATTCAGCAAACTAAACGATTCGAATATTTAAAATCTGTAGCTCTGTAGAAATACCATGTACTGTATAATGCTCAGTCGTGTTCTCGCTATTTATATCTTCGAATCAGAGATAAGGATAATATCGTATTGGTGGGTTCTAAGATTCTATCGCTTTAGCTATTGGCCAAACACTTATCACATATATCTAAACTGTATGATTAGTCGAGACATATATTAAACTGCAGATAAATATCTTGAATTTCTCCTCTCAGCCAATAAGAAGATATGATCTTGATTAAGAACTATTAATGCCGTTGCTTAACCCTATTCTTCGACGTGAACCACTACTCCCTGATTGGATGTTTGAAAACTGCATCACCTCCCTCACTTCCACAAGGGTTCTTTGAAACTTAATTTTTCCTTTTCCCGCTAGATAATCTCAAATTTTAATTTTAAATTTATATTTATTTTTTTTTTTTTTTTTTAAATTTTTAATAAAAAAATAATTTCACTTTGATTTTTGTACTTTAAATAAAATTTAAACTGAATTGTTTCATTGAGCTGGATATTCGAATAAATGTATTTAGATTCATTTTCTGCTCAGACTAAAAAAAAAAAAGATCCATTCAACGGCCTAAGTGCTCCAAATTCATCTTCAGAACAAAAGAATCAAATTTTCCTTTTAAATATTTTTTAGACAGGGTAATATGTTTGTAAATCATTTTCGGTTTGGCCTTCCCGCAACCTAGTGCATAGTTACTTATTCATTTTACATTCTAATAGCTTATCTAAAAATTATGATAACTTTCATGTTTAAAATGATAAAGTAGAAAAATATTTATTTCAGTATAAGTAATGATAACTTATCTGTCGAATATGTACAAAAGTTAACATATGAAATACCAATCACTACAATTAATATTTCTGTTGTTTGTTTCTTTTTTCTATAAATTGCTGCTTCTCATTATAGATATTACGGTGAAATAAATATATTTAGTGCTTAATATTCAGTACTAAAAACAAATTTATACCATGGAAGAATTTTTAAATTCCTTCATTGTTCTACTAGTTTATTGTGTTTTAGTTGACATTTATAAAATTAAAAATCTTATAAATCTCTAAATTTTCAAAGATTTAATTTGAAAGTGTTTATCATTGGTTACAAAATTATTACCTTTTCATTAGTTTTCAAATAAACTATGAAAATAAAAGTTCATTAAAGTTCTGATTCTACAATACATTAACATAAAATATATATTCATTCTATAAAATAATTGCTTAATTTTTCTAAACAATTGTTTTCTTAATAACATTACATTATCAAGCCATTGAACATCTTACCAAACATATTCATTGCACCATATTTCTTAAAATTTATCCTTATTCTGAAATATAAGCTGATAAGTTTACTTTTCTTCTTTTACAATACAATGAATTTTATGTTGAAAAAGTTAAATTGTTTTACCCATTTAATTACTTTTAATTGATCACCTGCTTAAAAATCTCTCAAATTCTACTTATATATGTGCTTTTTAATATCTCCTTATGTTATACAAAAAAGAAATAAAAAAAGAAATGCAGTTGGAATGTATAGTACCTGTTAAAGAAGTTCCCAGATATTCAAAAAAGGATAAATTGTTTCTTATAAAATGATCTAGCGAATGAAATACGTTAGTAAAGAGCATCACAAGATTAAAACTTTTATTTAGAATTGTGATTTTACTACGTTGGAGAGATAATTGTTAGTACTAATTATAACAATTTAGTGGAAAGAATATGTTTAATTTCACTTATAAATGCTGTACAAGAACAAGTATTATGCTAAAAGCAAGATAAAATATTGAACTCTTATAAATCTTTTAAAAGGAATAAAATCGGATTTTGCAAATTACATTTTAAAGTTTGTTAACATTTTTTTTCTTGATAAGTTTTCTAAAAAGTAGACGTATATATTCGAAAGGAATATTAGCTAGCCTGAAGACAGCGTATTTATATCCCCAGGGTTCACAAATGTCCTGACTACCTCAAGAAAAAGAATAATTCGATATAAAAACCAACGTTTTTAAAAACAACGTTTTTATATGGTGGCAAAGTTTATTAAAGAAAATTATTGAAATATTAGTTAAAACTGTTGGTTATTTTTAACTTTAAAATTTACTAAAAAAGAGATATTTGTGAGCGTATTAAAAAATTCATAATACTCATAAAATCAAAACATGCATTTGAAAATTTGTAAGTCATTCTATTAAAAAAAATGGGAACCAGAATTCAGAAAAAATTATTGTGATAAGATATGGCGCCAAATATTGGAAACTTTCTTTCTTGTGAATGATTACTGACTAAAAGTCAGCAAACCTTACTAACTCCCCTTTATGAGTAGTAGGTACCTCATGTGGCGTATGTGAAATTCCCGATGTTCTCAGAGAGGGAAAGAAATTTTTTCCTCAATTCTAAAAGTGTCGAGAGGAAAGGATATTTTGACTTATTAAAATTATTGAAATATTAGTTAAAACTTCTCGCAAACGTCTAAATATTGCATTGTTAGGCCAGTACGAACGATTCCCAAAATTTCAAAGCTCTAGCTTGATGGGAAGTTGGTTAAATTAACGATCGAAAATTTGATGACACACACACACACCAAGTGAAATTCAGAAAAACGTTGTAAAATACCAGCCTCTAACTCCAAAGGCAGTTTTATTTTTACAAACAAAACATTATAAAAGACAAAAAACATTTCTAGTATTATCAAAAAGAATAAAGAAATGATGATTTTTTTCATAAAAATGGATTGTTAAATTAAATATTAAGATACAAGCATAATGAATCATCAAAGTAGACAATAATGTTCAGTTCAGATACTAAAATAACAGCAAACGATAAAATATTAAATTAAATAGATGTAAATATAACTTAAGCAAACTCAATGTAATTATTATAAACATAATGTGTTTTAATGATAATAATTTGAACATTAGTACCATGTACTTTTTGTTTTATGCTCATTCAATTTTGTTGACGCCATTTTCTCTAAACAGCAATATATTAGAACCTATTACTAAACATATTCTAAGTAGTTTTCGGAGACCATTAAACGTTTTAATTTCAAAACCAAAATTTTATGACAATTTAAATTTAAAGAAATTTTGCAGTTTCTATTTTTTATGTTGTTTAAAAAAACAATATTTATTTTACTGTTACTGTGTCTTTCTTGTTCATCGTTTTTCTCCTTTCAAAAATATTATGAATACGTATATGTAATAGCTTGAGTATAAAATATAATTATATATCCTAATTATACATCCGATTACAATGTAATTATATACTTTATTTAAGTCTGTTATGTTTAATATCAATTTCCTTTTTTTTACAAAGCTGTAAATATAATGCAGAAAACTTCCAATTTATATTTTTCACGAGAAATTTAAGCAAATCATAGTGAAGTATATATTTCCAATTTTATTTCCTTGCAAAGAAATAAAAAGAATGAAATATAACTTAGAAATACGTAGTTTGCATATTACAGAAACAAAATATAAAATTTTTAATTGTGTTAAAATTTTCAGTGACATGATTATTTATTTTCTGAAAAACCTTTGATATCTAATTCAAAATATCAATATTAAAAGTAGAACATAAAATTAAGGAAATATGAGTTAAATTATCTCGTAAGAATTTTTTGTGTTTTATTTCATTTATTTAATGTTCAGTGCTTAAAATCAGACATTCTTTTATAAATTTAATACTTATAGTTATTTCGAAAACATAGCAAAGTTTTTCTATTTTTTATTACTAATATTTCCTGAATATTTTTCTGGTGCTATTGAAATCAAATAAAATATAAATATGTACAAGAAGTATTTTAAAATATGTCTTAAATAATAGTCAATCTCCGAGCTTAAATAGAAAACTGGTAAGTGTAATAAAACAAATGGCTCTTATTATTTCAAGCAATGAATAATATTAGGTATCATGAACACTATGAAGAATTCTACGGTATGCTAATAATCTGAAATATTTGCTATGGTATAATTCTCTCTAGGATTCTCGGTTAGGAAGGTATATACCAGGAAGAAAAACATAAACTGATTTCACTTGCAGTATTGTATGCAATTTTTAACCAACTCCCTGTTTAAATATGTAATAAGATTAATAATATTTTCAAAGAAAATATAATAATCACACATATTATTTATCTATTTTGTACGTTTTTAGAATGTCCAATATCTCTCGTTTCAATATTGGACTATTATTTTAAAGTAAGCAAAAACTATGTTTCTGATCCGTCTCGAAGAAATAAAAATTCTTCCACGCTAAATATATTTAAGCATTTGACTGTACAAAATGTTGATCATAATGCTTTTACAGCAAACACCTTTGTAAAATTTTACAATAACTTTTATTTCACGTCTTAAGAAAGAGTTATATAAATACTGAAATCAGTTTATATTGTGTTTCAAAATATTATACTTTGGTGTCATTCATAATTTCAATTTTTACATGCTAATACGAGGCGGTATCGTAAAATCTTAATTATTACTAAGAAATAACCAAGATACCGGATGAAAATTATTTTGAATATGAATTTTTCTTTATATACATAATACTGTAAATTAAAGCTATTAATGTTGATTTATTTGGTTTCGCGAAACCGTAGATTGAAGTAACGTGTAGTACGGGGATGATTGAAATTAATCTGATTAAATCTACAGTGCTGATTCTCGAAACTCAAAGTTTTAACTCAATTATTTTTAGTAATAATTAAACTTTATATCCCGGGATAAAAATTAAAACTTTGCTGCAGTGCGGGTTACTTCAGTCTGAGACTTACATAACTCCACCCCACCCCACCCCAAAATCAAAATTAATTGCTGTAATTAACAACATTATGAACAAAATCATCGGTTCATATGCAGAATTAATTTCATCCAGATTCTCGGTTATTTCTTAGTATACATTGAAAACTCATAGGATACCACCTTATACACTATAACAGATATATACAAATTTAGATTTGTAAAAGCAGAAATCTATCTTAGAGGAGGTCTATTGCCTTCTCTTTTGTGACAAGCAATTCAGGGAGTAAAATGTTTATAACCCCGAATATAATGCACAGCTAGTATTAACTTAAAGGAATTGAAATTGTAAATATCAAGAATTCTTCATGTGAACCGACTATTTATGGGTTAGATAACTCGGCTCTTCCCCTTTGTGTCATTTACAGTAGTGAAGCATCTTTGGTGGTTTCCTTACAATTTCATTCCAGACAGTCGCCAGCCACCTCAATGTAGTAATTGTGTGACATGAATGTACCAAAGGATCAGCAATTTAAAAGTGTCAGATTGGAATAAAGGATATTTATACTGCACATATTTTTCTATCATAATTAAAAATATCTAATCCCATAGTAATACATTCAATTAAAGTATGATATAGAATCTACAATTATTAATACAATATACAGTCTTAATCATTATTTTATGAAGTAAAATTAAATAATATAAAATGCTCCTCAGTTAATTTTTTTTAAAAATCATTTATAAGAAAATCAACTAGAATAAGTATTTTATGGGATGTATTTAAATGGAAAAAACATTGTAAGATCATTCATAATTGATAATATTTCAAGCAATTATGTCCTTCACAATTTCCATTTCTCTAAAATGTCAACAACCGACATTATTCTTTTGTCAGCCTTTCATGTATGCTGATCATTTGGAAAATTTATTTTGATATTCAAACGTAAATATTTCTTTCTTTTGAAACATAATTTAGAAATCAACAACAACTTTTTTGAAATTAGTATTTTACGTTGTTGATTGGCAATGTGCATTACTTTGAATTAAAACATAAATTGAAGCTTAATATTTGATTCATTTGTTGGGGATACCTAAAGAAATTTCCTGAAAATTTCCTATCTATCTATCAATATAAATCTATTTATTGCGAGAAAGAAAAAAATACACAGTATAATTTCTAAATAGAATAATCTTACTATAATTTTTTTTAAAAAAAATTAAGTTGTAGAACATACTAAAAATTCTCCTATATATTTTTATACATTTAATAAATATATTTAAGAACTCCTGGAGAATTTTGAAGATATGACAGTTTTGAAAGTATAAATCAAAAGAAACTTCCTCACATTTTGAATTTGATGTATAAAAGGGTGAAGAATACAGTAAGGGTTTCTAATGACACCTTTGTACTGAAAATAATTAAACAATTTTTCCTATTATTAAGCATGTGAACTCATGAAACATTTTTAAATTTGAATAATAATCCTTTGTATTCCTAATTTCATTATTTCACATCAAATGTAGTACGCAAACATTTATATGTTTCAAATAATTTTATATAGATTCTTAGATAAGCATTTTTTTTTTTTTCTTTTCTTTGCAAGTTCCAATTGATTTTGGAGATTCGCTTAAAAGTTTTTATTTTATTTATTAAAAGTATTTGATATTAAATGTAAAGTAACAGATTTTACATAAAATTTAAATTATACTTATACTGCTTCATTGGCCTGAGCAAGTAAACTTTATTTTCAGCCAAGCCTTTTTTCAGCCTTTCCATTTATTAGAATACCTTTCTTCCTATAAATTGTTTTGGTTTATCTTTAAGACATATTTCATGCTAAGATATGAAGTTATTCTAAGTATGAAGATATACTAAGGTATGCTAAATAATGAATTTTAAATGAAAATAAAAATTCACATTTAAATTATCTCAGAAGTAATTAATTTCTTATTGAAACTGTTAAGTATCTGCAGTAAGCATTTGAAACCTTTATTCAAGAGTTTAGCAATAGTTTATGTATCATATTTCTAACAAAATACGTAAGGTATTTTAAATTTTTAATAATTTAAAACTGCTTGTTATTAATTAATTTCAAAATGAAAAGTTGGTTGAATTTTTATTGGGTCGTAATTTCGTGTTTAATAAAAAAATGTAGGCACATTTCAGATTGATTAAAATGTTTTGTGGAACCCGTTAAAGAAAGCGCTATTTTTAGAAGTAAAATTAAAAATTTTAAATATATATATATGAATTACTATTTTTCTTTTCAAATAGAACAGTACTTAATATAAGTCCATTGTTAAGTGCTTAATAAAACAGTAAATAGATCAAACATATTTTGGAGTGAAATCTATTATTTCAATAAAGCATTACTTATCAGGATCACTAAAAATAGTTAAGTATTGAAATAAAAGCGTAATATAGATCTACTGATACATTGTAAAAGTAGTTTAAATGAAACAAAAAAAAAATACAATCTGAAAATTAACGAAATTAAAATCTTACCGTTTGGATATATTCTGATAAGGGAAAGGCTTAACAGATGTTAATTGTTACCTCGTTAAAAACAGAAATTATTTTTCAATATTTTTAAAATTACATTCATTTTAGTAATTATAAATTACAATTTTTACATTTTCTTCCATACGTATAATAAATCAATTAATTCATGGAAGTGCACAATGAGTTTTTTCATTTTTTTTTTTTTTTTGGAAATTAAAGCATAAATCATAGCCTTCTAATGTGTGATTAATATTGATTACCACGCAAAAAGTTAAAATTAGATTTACTTATTAAACAAGCATATATATAATAAAAGTTAAATTATTAAATGGTAAGTTATATTGAAAATGTATGTGAAAATTTCCCTTTCAGTGCATGAACAAAAAAGGCTCTTGGTACTATATTTTTAGTATTGCAAATTAAAAATATTATCGAAAACCCTTAATTTTTCAGTGATATTTTATGCAATGTTCAAAAGTATTTTTCTGAACTAGAACAACAGATTTCTGATGAAAGGAAAGGCGATGCAAAGGGCTTTTTAATGTAATTATTGATCTTCAAACTACATTCTTTTGACTTATCTTCGAATTAATGTATATATATATATATTCTAAATTTGAAAGAAAAAATTACAGATAAATTCCATTCTAATAATCATAAAATGTATTCAAAAATATTAAAAAATGTTTTTTTTTTTTTATTTTAGATTATCAAAGAACCTACACACATCACACACACATTAAATATTTCAAACGTTTCAATACTTTTTTTGCGTCCTATTGAAATTTAAAACCAAATTATTGAATATTTCATCTATGCCTAATTTTCGAAGCAGTTAGATGTTTTTATTACACTCTATTCGTTTAACAAATGAATTATATACTATCCATAATAAAAGGCAATTGAAGTGTCATTTCTTCATCAAACACAAGCCTAAGAAAAATTTACCAGTTTAATTTCAATTTATTCTACTTTAGAAATAGTTTTTTGCTGTGAATAAAAGTTTATATGTATATGATTTACTTTAATGAAAGTTACTATCATATTCTTTTATAGGTTAAATTATATTAAAATAATATTATTAAAAGAAGATAAATGCATTCCCCCCCACTTGTGTTCAAGACTTGTAAATTAAAAGAGAAAAGGCCTGCCTTTCAAGAATTCTTGTACATAAAGGAGAAGCGTAATGACTGACTGACAGAAAAAGTAAAATTTTAAATTTACTTTGTCTAATTGTTAAGTATTAGGAAGAATCTAAATACTTGACATTATGTAACAAAAACAAATTTGTGGCTGCGGTAACGTGATGATCATGATCGTGTACTCGCAGACTACGGATTTCGTCGAGACGTGGTTTCGAGCCTTGATAGTACCAAATACCCACCGTGAAGCCAAGGTTGATGCAAGTTAAATCTCCCTCAAAGACTACCTCTTATCACTTGTTCAAATAATAATTCACAACTTTATCACTATGTTACTTATCAGTGCATTTTAAATAATAGTACTATCTTATCATCTCCCTAAAAGACTCTGTTTTATTTCTTACTGGCATTGAAATGTATTAAAATAAGTACTTATATGTCATATCCATTCCTAAGCTTTCTCCAATATTCTATAGATATCTCACTATTTGATCTATACTATCTTATCAATATTATACTTTTCTTTTATAGTCGTTACATATGTTTTATAATAAATATTTTATCTAGATGTTATATAGGCTTAACCCTAAGACACTTACAGAAATTTGTTCAGATAATCATTATACAATCAGAACATGCTTCGTTATCTAATCTTCCCATACGGGATACTATCTTCCCATACGGGGTGTTTCATTTGTCATTATCTTATCGTCATTCTTGTAGAAAATGTCTTCTTTTATCTCAAGAACATTGAAACTGTATATGCATACTATTGAATATTTTATGTTTTAGCTCTATAAGTATTAATTTCTATTATGTTAAATAAATGTCAATATAATTTACAATTCAAAATGTAAGCCATTTTATGTATATGTATTCATAAAATGATCATATTATAACATATAAGATATACTATGATCATATTTTACATTTTTAAATTCCTCATTGAATACAAAATTACATATTTGAAAAAAAAAATGTCTTTGATGTTATTGTATGAAATTACGTAAATCTTGACATTCAGCTTCTTCGCTGATTCATAACTTAAAAAGTTCAGTTAATTTGGAAGCGTATTAAGATGGAGAGAGGTTTAATAATTTTTACATCAATTGTATATCGTATTACAATTGATGTAAATTGTATATTTACATAAATTGTATTTATTATTATTATTTTACGAAAATCAATGTAGGAACTCTAGGTCCTTCTTATCTGTAAATGCTTAGATAGAAATGATTATCATGTATAAAAAATTGAATTTTTAAATGCAAATTTTAAAATTCAAATACTATGGA
>BMAW01101551.1:0-39134 GCA_019974015.1 Nephila pilipes | reverse complement strand
CTATCTGTGAAGGCACCATGTGCAGGTGTCTTGTGAATTATTAAAGTGAATTAAAAATATTAATAAATTATAAAAAATATTTAATACAGTCCACTGAGTGAGTGTTTTATTGTGCAAATGACATATGGAACTTTAATATTCTGTAGTGAAAGATTCATGTGGTCCGAATAGCCGGAGAGCAAGTATGAAACAAAAGTTTCTAAGTGTTATATTGTGTTAAGTGAATAGAAGTAAGTGATATTCTTCAGTTTGTGATACGGATTAAGTGTGATATTCTGATATTCTTCTTGGATTAAAGGGCCACATCAGTGCAGAAGTGACCGCACTAAAGCAAAACATCGATCGAAAAACAGAAATTTCTCTATTGCGTTTTCTTTGCTGAAATTTAAAAAACCATGTCTGTAATTGGAAAATTAAAAAAAGAAGAGTTAACCCTCGTTGCTGAGGAATTAGGCTTGATAATTCCTGATGGAGCAAAAGTTGTTGACTTAAGAAATATTATTGAAAATTGTGATTTATATATTAATGACATTAAATTCGTTGATTATTTGATTGAGGAAAAGAAATCAATTAAGGAATAATAAAATTAGAATCCGAGAAAATTAAACTGGCTCAGTTAGAAAAGGAATTACGATTAGAAAATCTTAAAAAAGAAACTCGTCAAGATAAGTTAACTATTATAGATAACTTAAACAGAAGCACTGAAAATCTAATTAAAAGTGTAAATACTTTAACGATATCTGTACCTACTCGAAAAGAATCTTATAATCTTTTTTTTTCCAATCAATAGAAAAAGCATTTAAAACAAAATAATGCGCTGGAAGAATTAAAAGCGGAATACTATTAAATATATTAGGAGAAAAGGTATCAAATTTAATGGTTTATATGGAAGAGGAGGATATCAATAATTATGAAAAATTTAAATCCGTAATATTAAAAGAGTACCAACCCACTCCACAAGTAAGTTTAAATCAATTTCGCAATGCGCAAAAATTACCCTACAAAAATTTTGTACAATTTGCGTCGAGGTTATCTGCTAATTTTGAATATTATTGTCAATTGCGAAAAGTAAGCGATTTTAAATCGTTATGTGAATTGATTGTTTCGGATAAAATATTTAGTGACCTTGTTAAAGAACTGAAAATGCACATAGCAATAAAAGAGGGTAAAGGGCATTTTAAACCGCAACAACTTGCGAGAGAAATTGATATTTTATCTGTCTTCGAGAGAGAAATCTAAATAATGAATGTAAGTAAAAGATATCCAATAATAAATAAATCAAAAAATCCCTATAATTCAGGGTATCAGAGAGGGATTTCAAAAGTGTTTATTTCAAAAATAAAAAACTATAAATGTGTTATGTGTAAAAATGAGAAGCATGCGTTATATTTGTGTCCGCGATTTAGGATGCTGTCAGTTCAAGATCGCATTGAAATACTTAAAATAAATAATCTGTGCTTTAAATGTCTTGCTTCAGAATGTTATGTTAAAAGATGTTCGAGTAGAAATTGCTTTTGTAGAAAACCACATCATAAAATGATTCATTTTTCGAGAAATGTCGACATGCCTAAAATAGAAATAAAAAAAATCTCAAAAAACGTCTGCCCGTGAAGGTCAAAATGAAGAATTTATGAATGTGTCCCTCCCTTCCTGCGAACTCAATGAAAATATTGTAGCTAGCAGTTTCGCAAAGAGCAAAACAAAAAATGTTTTATTGAGTACTGTTAGAGTTTGGTTAAAAATAAAAATGGTGACTGAAAAGAAGCCAGGTGTCTATTAGATGTTGGAAGTCAAACATGTTTAATAAGTTCAGAGTGCGCTAATCGTTTGCAACTTAAAAAAGTAAAAATAAATACTTTGATCTCGTGTTTAAATGATTCTGCAATGAATGTGAGTGGATGCGTTAGAACTAGTATAGCGAATAAAAACAAAAGTTTTCACAAAGAATTAAAAATGTTAATAGTTCGGAAAATTACTGATTTAATTCCCCAAACAATACTTGATGTTAATGTTGAAATTTCAGATTCAATTCCGTTAGCTGATTATAATTTTAATGTCCCAGGAAAAATAGATATTTTATTAGGAGCAGAAATTTTTTATGAACTATTGAGGCCTGGACAAAAATATGCGCAAAATTCACGTTTGCTCTTACAAAATACAGTGTTTGGTTTTGTGGCTAGCGGTAGTGTTGATCAAGTTAGTGACACTAAGGTTCATTGCGGATTAATCCGAGAAGATGATTCAAATATAACGTTAAAGAAATTTTGGGAGATAGAAAGTGTCGAATTAGAAATATATAAAAGTAATGAACACGCGATTTGTGAGGAACATTTTGCTCGTACACATCGGAGAAATGAGGAAGGGAAGTATATTGTCACAATGCCTCTTAAAGAGGATCCTTCGTGTTTAGGAAATTCAAAGGACATTGCTCTCAGAAGACTCAAATCGCTGTGGGCTCGTTTATCCAGAGACACTGAATATTTAACGTTATACAAAAGCTTCATGAATGAATATTTGAAACTTGGCCACATGAGAGAAGTGGTGGAAAAAAGAGAACCCGATGTAGAATACTATGCCACACATTATGGAGTATTAAGACCAGAGAATACAAGTACAAAATTAAGTGTTGTATTTATGTGTTCCACATTGACCACTAATGGTAATTCGTTGAACTCGTTACAGTACAATAGTGGGGTCATCCAAGATGACTTATTTTCGATAATGATAGGGTTTAGAAAGCATGTGTATGCTTTGACAGCTGACGTGAAGATGATGTATCGAATGATATTCATAGAACCGAGTCAACACAAACTTCAAAGAATTTTGTAGAGTGATACGCATAAAGAGTCACCTAAAACTTATGAGTTAGTTACAGTTACTTATGGAACTGTGAGGGCTCTTTATCTGGCAATGAAGACTTTGAAACAATTATCCATTGATGAAGAGAATAATTTTCCCATTGCATCACTTGTGTTGCGTGACAATTTTTACATGGATGATGTACTATGTGGAACTCAAACTTTAGATGAGGCTCAAGAGTTGCAGCAACAACTTATAGTTATTATGGAAAAAGCTGGAATGCAACTTCATAAATGGTGCACAAACCATCCAGAACTATCACCAAGTATCGATGGAAATTATAATTTCTCAAATCCAAGTGAAACCAAAACCTCATGAGTGTCCTGGAAACCAGTGGAAGATTGTTTTTCTTTTCGAGTCAAAGTGGAGCTTGGTCCTTCATACACAAAAAGGAGTGTGCTCTCTACTATTGCAAGATTATTTGATCCTTTGGGATTGCTTGGCCCAATTGTATCTAAGGCTAAAATATTCATGCAGAAACTTTGGCGCTTAAAAATTGATTGAACTGACACACTTCTAACTGCAGAGTATCAAGAATGGCATAACTTTTTGGTTATGTTAGAAAGCATCAATAACATTGATATTGAGAAACGAATTGTGATTGAAAAAGCTACCCAGATAGAAATCCATGGTTTCTCTGATGCTTCAGAACGTTGCTTTGGAGCAGTGATTTATTGCAAGTCTCCCAGCTCTACTGGTGAAACTATGGTTAGACTGGTGACTAGCAAATCTAGAGTATCGCCGGTGAAAAGCCTTACAATTCTAAGGCTGGAATTGTGTGCTGCAGTCTTATTGTCAAAGTTAGTGAAAAGAGTCCTTGCTGCAATGAAACTGGAAACAACAGTATTCTTATGGAGTGATTCCAAGATAGTGCTTTCATGGATCCAAATGATCCAATGGATCTTAAAACATTTGTGCAGAACAGAGTTGCCATCATTCAAGAGAACACATCCATAAACCAGTGTGGTTATGTGTCATCGGAACAGAACCCAGCAGATATCCTTTCACGAGGAGTGGACCCTGATAAATTGGTCAAGAACAGAATATGGTTCAATGGTCCTACATTTCTATATATTAGTGTTTATCCAAATCAAACAATCTCTGCGTCCAAAGAATGTGAGGAATTCAAAGCAGAACTTAAAAACTGTCAGCGTGACGATTTTAAAGAAACATTATCTGCTTTTAATGTGACTGTTAATAATTTTATTCATAATATTCTTAATTTCAGTAAAAATTATATAACTGTTCTTCGTATTTTTAGTTAAGTTTTCAGGTTCATAAATAATATACAAAATCCTTTTTACAGAGTATCTGGGCCACTTGAAATAAATGAATTAAATCATGCAGAAAGTGTTTTAATTAAAATGGTTCAGAACAAGGAATTTTCAGCTGAGATTAAGTTTCTCAAGCAACAAAGGAGTGTTCTTCCAAAGAGTAAGTTAAAGTCCCTAAATCCGTTCTTAGATGCTAATGGAGTCATGACAGTTGGAGGACGCTTGGGTAACTCAGGTTATAATTTTTCTAAGAAACATCCTGCTATTATGCCTAAAAATCACAAATTGACTTTATTAATTAATGATTATATTCATGTTAAATATTTTCATGTAGGTGCATCAGCATTACTTAGTTATGTGAGAGAAACGTTTTGGCCTTTAAGTGGTAGATCTACCTGTCGAAAAATTGTTCATAAATGTATCATTTGTTTTAAATCTAATCAAGTTATTTCATCCCAAATTATGGGTGACCTACCTAGAGATCGAGTGAGACCAAATTTTCCATTTAATTGTGCAGGTGTGGACTTTTGTGGTCCGTTTTTCATAAAATATAGAAATCAACGTAAGGGTAATTTACATAAGATTTATGTTTTGTTTCCAAAGCTGTACATTTATAAATGGTATTAGAACTTAGTGCAGGGATACATTTAGAAATGGTATTAGAACTTAAGTTCTAATACCATTTAGAAATGGTATTAGAACTTAATACATTAAAGAGATTTATTGCCCGCCGCGGCAAAAGTGCTAAATTATATTCTGATAATGCCAAAAATTTTCAAGGTGCGAATAAGGAAAGTATGAGACTTCATAAAATGGTTCAGGATCCTGACAAAGAGTTGGCTGGTTTTTTTTATTTAGCGAAAGTATTGACTGGAAATTCATCCCACCTAGATCCCCAAATTTTGGCAGACTTTGTGAAGCCTTTAAATATAATTTTAAACGAGTTGTTAGTGGTGCTAATTTAAATTATGAAGAAATTTTAACAGTAGTCACGCAGATTGAAGGAATTCTAAATTCGATACCACTCTGTCCTTTGTCTGCTAATGAAGATGATTTTGCAGTCTTAACCTCCGAGCATTTTCTGCTAGGACGAACTATAACTACTATTCCTGAAGCAGATTTTTCAAATGCAAATGATAACAGACTTAAAAATTGGCAAAGGGTAACAAAATTAGTACAGTTAATCTGGAAAAAGTGGCATCGTAATTATTTAAGTCAGCTTCAGCAGCGAAATAAGTGGAGATTTAAAAGAATAATGTTCAAATTGGCGATTTAGTGTTAATAGTTGAAAATAATATGCCAGCACATAAATGGATACTAGGCAGAATTATTGGTGTATTCTTTGGAGACGACAAAAAAATTCGTGCAGCTCAAATAAAAACTCAATTTGGCGTATTTAGGAGATCTGTGTCTGAATAATATATGTAAAGATATGTATTTTTCTTCTTGATAATTGTAAATATTGTTAGTGATAATATTTCCGTATTCTTTAATTGTATGCTGTGTTAAACTGAGAATTTCCTGTAATTGAGAATTCCCTTTTTGCTTGTTTGCTGATAATTATTGAATATGTATGTTCAAATTTTGAGTAATTAGTGAAATAGTGTTGTACATACAATGACTGAATGTTTAAACATGTCAATGGGGGCCGGTATGTTAACGCTTGCATGCGCTATTCCCACGCCACCTGTAAATAAGGAGTTGGTAACTGTTGATTCTAACCGGAACTGAGAGAAGAGCGGGAAGCGCTCATCGTGTATACGAAAGAAGTGTAAAACGAGCTATCTGTGAAGGCACCACGTGCAGGTGTCTTGTAAATTAATAAAGAGATATATTTAATACAGTCCACTGCGTAAGTGTATTATTGTGCAAATAACCTACGTAACTTTAATATTGTGTAGTGAAAGATCAATTAAGAAAGTAATAAAATTAAGTTAAAGATTTGATTTTCTACTTATTTAGATTGTTTAATTACTTACTAAACCTTATTGAATTGTGATAATAAACGATTAATTGTTAGAAAGAAACTGGGAAGTCACGGCTTCCTTTTGAAAAAAAAAAGTGGTTGTGGCCGTCTCTCGCCAAGTTAGCTCCGTAGGATCAAAGCCACTAAAGTTAGACTACTATTAATTATTTCTCAGATTCTAAAAAAAATCATAAGCAAAGAAAACAATAAAAAGGGAAGTTACTAACATATATAAATACGGTTATTTCTTCTATAAATAAAGCTTACCAGCCCTTACACATAAACAATAATTCTAGTTGAAATTTTCATCATAAGTTAGGTCCAACATTACATTTTCTGACTAAGAATCTCATGATGGTGGTCGTGCAACGAATTGGTTAAAATAAACGATACGACTTTGTCAAGGAAAAAAGAGATTATTTTACACATAGTTTAAGAAACACCCCTTTTTTAAATACCAGTCAACGAAGTCATGTATTAACCTTGACACATCTGTATATATAGTTATGTATTTGAAATATATAATTACTAGTTGAATTAACATTTGTAAGTTTATACTTATCTATTGATACATTTGCCTTAAATGACACACTGCATTTATAACAAATATTTTGGAGAGAAATTATAAGCATAACATTCTATATATTGAACATAATTATAATTTCAAAAATTAAATTAAAAAAATAATAAAATTATAAATTTTATGATTCAAATTTTTCATATTTTTATTCAAATAGTATGAAGTATTAAATTGTATTAATGTTTATTAGTAAAAAAGCATTAAGCTCGTTGTATAGAAAAACTTTTATAATGTGTAAAATTTTATAATGTATAACATATCAACACTCTTCATTGAGTTGCAGTGATTCTCCTTTACAACAACGCCAGAAGTTAAGACGCCTTACTAACTAATCAGAGGCATCTTTTCAGCCTTTTTGGTTAAAGCACAGCAGAAAGCGACTGGTCAATCTTCGAAACGCCACTGCTGCATCAAGGTCAACAAACAATTTCCTCCATGGGACACGGGGTGGAAAAACATCTCCCGATGTTTCGGAGAAAACATCACCCGCCGATGTCATTTTGGCTGGCTGGTTACGTTGCGTTGAATGAAAAATATGATACTTATTTGCACTATTTTTATTACAATATAATTTTCAATACAAAGGTTGATACTTACAATGTAAAATGCTTGTCGCACTTAAAATTGCAATTGGAATTACATTTTGGATGCACGTAGCACACTAGCAATGTTCTCGGTCGTTGCATGTGTACTTACAATTTTAAAGTTCATTTTTCTAGTATTACATTTATCAAATTCTAATAAATAATTTATCCATAAAATTAGCGGAAGCCCTGAATTTTCTTAAAAGAAAAGTTACAAATAATGCGAAATTAGAAGTACTTTAGTGTTTCATCTACCTTAAACATGGTTATTAAAAAAAAAAAAAATTAACCAAAAAAATTCAAAGAAATTTTGTTTTATATATGAGAATTTCTATTTAATACACTGCCTTGTTATATATTACAGATATTGATAATTAAAAAATAAACTTTCGATCTTTACATGCTAAAACTACTATCTCCATTGCTTAAAGCCCGCATGTAGAAAGTTTCTTATAAGAAGCGAGTCCCTCGAGAATAAGGATCGCGAGGTGATAAAATGCACTTGAAGTAATATGCGTTAATCACCAAGATAATACGAAATGATTAAAAAGACTGATGGTGGTGGTGAAGTCTTATGGCACAAGATCCAGAAGTGGTAATGCTGAGTTATTATTTAAAAGAGTTGTGAGTCAGTTCTTGTGTCTAAAGTGTCAAGGTAGGTTAATTTAAGAATAAATAACAATCAAAAGCGTTGTTATTAAATGTTTATTATTATAAAGAAAATTAAAAGTGTTTTTTTACAAATCAAAAGTGAAATGAAATAAAGTATTATAGTTTGTTAGTAAAAGTAAAAATGTTTTTCAACAAAACATAGGATAATTTCTTTTAAGACACTGAGGATGTATGTGATTTTTTTTTTTAGGTTTTGAGACCTGTAAAGTTGAAATTAAATTATATTATTAGATATCAAAGCCATTTGTATATTTCTTCAGATTATTTCATTGCTACGTTCCACCTAGCCATTTCCACCTGGATTATAGGGAGTTTTATGATTCGTTGCTATTCTTTGGGACTTAAAAAAACCTTTCAATTCCTGAGACATGAAGGTAGAACCTCGATCAGTATGGATGAATGAATGCATACCAAAAATCGAAAAATGTTCTTTTAATGTGATATCAGAGTTGTAGCAGAATGGTCCCTATAAAATATGGTGGGATATGTATTTCTTGGAACACTGGAATTTCCTGGTCTTGATTTTAAGGGGAGAGGTCCATTAAAATCAAGATTCAACCTTTCAAATGGGGCAGTAGCTTTCACAAGTGTTCCTACATATTTTACAAATCTGGGTTTGAACACACTGCAAACCAGACAGAAATTTGTTAAATTTCATGCATCATCTAAAGAGAAAAGGAAATTCTCGCAAAGAACCCAGTGGTACATTCGTATTACCCCTAGATCACAGAAAGTTATGTAGATAGCTTAAGTGGACTCTAGAAGTTAGACCACCTGTTATACGAGATAAGGATACAGATATTACATTTTGTTTCCATGGACGGGAAATGATGTCAGACTTCAAACTGGCTACTTTAAATCTCTTTCGAATGTATTAATTTTTCTTTTTTAATTTTGCTTCTGTATATATATCTAGCGAAAACACGTACTTTGTGAGAATTCAAATACAAAGACTAAAAATATTTTTAACAGGATTTATTACGTGTATTGATATTCATGAACCATTACAAAAAAATTATTTTTCGAACATCATGTACATGAAATTAAATAATGCGGAGAACCATTTCATTTTTGAATTAGAAGAATACTTTAAACAAAAATATGAAAAAAAAAATTCTGCTTTAAAATTTTCAAATGTGTTCAATCAATAATCATTATATTCAATCAATAACCAAATGAGTAAATACATTACATCTCATAACTGAAAAATGTATTGTTAATTTATGAATAAAATCTAATTTTGCAAAGAGGAATATCAATTTTTCGAATTTAATACAGGCAATAATTAAAATTAAGGAACCAACAAGAGAATAGTGAAAACATTAGAATTAATGTTACATAAAATGCAAGTAAACATGGGAAAAACATTAAAATATTTATGTATAAAAATATCGAAATCGTTCTGTGATGTTATGTAAGGAAACGGTAAAACGTGAATATTAGCCTTTCTTTCTATAACCTGAGAATACCCATAACTAGGATTTTGTTTGGCGACGGACATCGTAATTTTTAAACTCAGTCAAGTGACGAGGACGATGCTCGATCTAGCTCACCTTTTTCTAACTTCCACACCATGCCAAGGGGGTACTTTGGGTCCAGACAGATTTAACGTGCATTAGCCAAGGCTATATGGTGATGCACATAAAATCTGTCGGCATAAAGGCTAGAAAAAACGATACAACGGAAACTGCGAATCTGATGCCTAAACCACTAAGCTGTTGCGGCCACCCAAAAACTAGCCAAAAAATAATTAATATGGAAATATCTAATTAGTATTTAAACGTCTGTAATAACTTACAACCCAGACAAGACCATAATAAACTCTTAATGCTTTCATGCAATATCCAGTAAAACATTAAATTATGATTTCAAAAATCATTTCATATTAACAATTATTAATCCATGTAAACAATCCTAAAGTTCATAAAAGAAAATTTCTCTTAAAATAAATACTATTTCAAATAGGCAAAAAGATGACATCTCTTTTTTCCACTATTTTCACAAAAAAATACTTAATTCCCGTAGTTCACATACACAAATTGAATAAAAACAATTTTTGACTGGACAAGATATTTCTGCTCAAAACAGATGGAAAACCTATCTACTCGTATAATGACGGACGGCTACAACTAATTATTCACTTAATGAGAACGTCATAGAAATGTAGCTACTTTAGAAGCTATACAAATATATTAACGAAGATAAAGAAAGTGAAGAAACTACCGAATGTAAACGCTAACTTCCTTCTTAGCATCGATTACAGCTATAAAACAGTTCAATGGTTATTTTTCCATTTCCTTGCTTGAAACCATGAGAAGAAACCAGAACAATTCGCGATTATTTAAACATTGATAGCAATTTCTCTAAAAATTAATTTAAGGAAATGTGAAGTGACTTTCCACAGAGGGTATGGGAGATGTGGGCAGGAACAATATTATTAATTTATAGGGGATTAAGGGAACTAGCAGATTATCAACAATAAATCAAATCATTCCCTTAAATATATGATGAAAAATCAAACTTAAATACAATGCAATAATTTACTGACGAAATAATACAGTACAGTGTAATTCTCATGGTTTTATTGAATATCATAAATTATGACATCAGAATTAATTTTATTAACACATAAACCATACATTATACTTTCAGCAATCATCTTAGATGAACAATAATTAATCCATACGTAAAAACTGCACCAAACGCTGATAAAAGAAAACTCTTTTTGAAATAAATAATATCCCAAGCTGTCAGGTAAATGACATCTCGTTTCTCTAGTCTCTCAAGAAAATATATTTCCTTCTCGCTGTTCTTCTTCAACTGGTATTTTTCAATCAGTTCGCCAAATGTTTTCTTTATTTTCAGTATATTTTTAGGAACCTTAGATGAACACAATGTTAGAGAAGTTATGATAACAACTCCCGTCAAAGTGTTGCAAACTGCTTCCAAAACGAGATGAGGCGCAAATTCTGGCAGATAATAATTGGATATAGAAGCATAAAAATTTAAAAAACCGCTTATTAACATCATAAACAATGGTACAGACAGCGTATCCTTTAAAAGTTGAATTTTTTTTTCGATGCTATTATAGGCAGCTAGGAGTTCTTCGTATATTTCGGGAATTCTAACAACATCAATTTCTGATAAATCCTCGTTAAATTGGAGAAGAATAGCCCCATAACGGTGAACAAGAACACACGTTGATAATACGAAAATGCATGGATATTGCATATAAATAGTATAATATATGTAGCTTTCTATAAAGTTAATATGCCGTAAGTCAAAATTAACTCCAAGAAGAAAAGAAATTTGTGTTGTGCCTTTTCCATAATTTACGTAAATTAAACTGACTGCAATTATTAATGGTAAAGCCAAGTTTATAAGAAGAAAGCAGTAGAAGATTGCTTTATTTCTTTTCAAATAATATCTCGACAGATTCGGAAGAGAATTCAGAAAATCCATAAGTATCTGTAAGCTTTTTCGGGGATGTAACATTGAGTAATATAATGAAAGATATGTTATTATATTGGTCATGTATCCCACTCCTGATTTCTTATCAACGTAATATTTCAGATGAGAAAAACTTATTATAAACATATATACTGCAAATAGATGAAACTTAATAATGAAATAATACGAGTAGAATTTGAGAACCTTTAGGAAACCATTGCTGTATCTTCTTCCATTAAGAGAAACTATGATCCATAAGGGTACATTTATGGATACACTCTTTCTTAAGTTGCTGTTCAACATTCTTAATTTGATTGGATAAAAACACACACAGTTCCCCTTCTCTAAACAGTATTTCGGCTTTCCGGTTCTAACAGTATTTCGGCTCTTTTTACAGAGATTGACAAGTCATAGAAGGTGTTTTAGGTCTTCTAAATCAATGGAATATTGCAGACCATCAGTACAAACCAGTACATTTCTAGTAGTTTTAGTTTTTTCTTGGATACTGTATTTGCACGCACTGCTCTAAATTTCATACGATATTCCAGTTTTTGATGTTTAAATGGTTATTCTTAAGGATTTTCTAGCAATCCAATGTTTTCGATTGATGTGTTCTGTTCCGTTATGCTCTGAATTACCAATAGAGTATATAAAAATTATATTTTAAAGTAATGAAATTTCTTAAGTACTTACGTATTCAGATTATAAACATAATATTGATATTTTGTAAGCCCAAACCTTATTTTTTTCTTTGTTGTCAATAGTTCATTCAAATCCTTTGGTTTGCATATGTGCTGAAAATTTCTAATAAAAATTGCTTTTATAAAATTCCATCCAAATCTCCATCTAATTATGTTAAATAACAGCATCCATAGTACATTCTTGAGTAAGCTGAAAATAAAAATGATATTTTAATACGTTTCATGCTAGAGATTTTCTTATCACTTATTTTTATTTGTTATTCTAATTTTCACGGACTTATTTGTCATGAACATTTATCCAGGGTATTATTGTTTTAAACCGGACACATAAGGGATATATTTCTTTGAATATTTCTTGAGGCGATTCAGGATTTTTGATGTAAAGTTAAGATTTGACAAAGTTTTTCCAAACAGTAGATAGTTTATAAGACAATAAATGCATTCCCGATCCAAATGAGGAGGAGGTAAAGTACAGCAGGAGTGTCAAATCCAAACTACCGTTTGTTGTTAATCTTCGGATTAATATTTCTTTTGCTTTAAAAAAAACTACTAAAAAATTCCGACTGAAAGTGTGACCCGCCTACAGCATCATTTTTATTTTTCGGATTTCGATACAAATGCTAAAGACATTTCTATATTTCATAATCCTTTCGGTTAGACAATGAATGAGCTTTTGTCACACTTTCAGTCGGAAATGAATAAAATGCAAAATGACGATATGTGAACAATTAAGTTTAAGCAAATATATTTATATATTTCACAAATACGTTTCGGAAGATTAACATGGTTAATTAAAGCCATATACTATTCAGGATTTATATCCGTATATGGGAGTCTTTAACAAAGAGAAAGAAAAGGAAGCACTAATTTCAGCATAAGTATGACGAAATACTATCTCAGAGGTAACATTTATACTCATCGCAACAGAACAAAATATAACCATTTCTATAACACATTTATTAATACGGGGAAACGATTTAATCTATTCTTGTGCTATCATGTGCATTTAAATATTATGTAAAATATCCCTAGTTATTAAAAAGTATTAATACAACTTTATGTTGTTCTCGCTCTGTGGGTAGACCTACCCGAATGAATATGCTTACCTAGTCCACTGAACCTAAAAATGTTACGATATGGCACATCTAAAAAAATTTTCAAAAACCGTATATAAATTAAACCTTACAAATGCCAGGAAGAAAGCAATGTGAGTGGAATGATTAGGGAAAGGGTCGAAAATGGAGAAAAATGTAGAAGATATGGCCTCTAGGGTCGAAATGGTAACTCCTGTTTACCAAAGACTGTTAATCCGGTCAACAAATGTACACATATGACAAAAGCTCTCGAATCTATTATCAGAATATACGTATATACGTTTTGAATAATACATTACACAAATTCTAAGAAATAATTACATTAAAAATGCAGGAAAGAAGTAGAATTTATTGATTGCAGAAGTTTTTCCTTGGGGGAGGAGGGTGCTGAAGACTCAAATTTGGATAAGCAGTATAGATCACTAGATAATTTTCAAAAATATAAAGTTTTTTATCTGTGATTTAATTCTGCGTATGAGAGAAAAAATAAGGATTGGAATAACTAATTAAAAGGTCAAAATACTAAAGAATAGTGAAGGAATACCTGGAGAGAGAATGTCACTCCTGTTCACCAAAAACTTCATTTCCGGTCAATCTATACACACTTTACAAAATATGATGATTCTACCATTAGAGTATGCACACAAACATATATTCTAGATAGCATGGCATGACAGAAATAAGGAGTGGAAAATGACTACATTAAAAATGAAGAAAAAAAAAAACGAAACTTATTGCATTTCACCATTTCCTAATTTATCACAATTCAAGCTGCTACTTTTTCAATATCTTAGATCTTGGTTCGATTGCTTTAAAAAAAATAGATCTTTTAAACACATCTGCATTCAAAATCAAGTAGTCTAAAATAATATACGAATCAAGGGCCCCTACCCCAGAAATATGACAGTAAAGAAACATGGATGGAGAAAATACTAATATTCTAATATTCAAAATTCCCATAATATATAATTAACAAAATGATTACTCTTAATTATTTATATATTATTTCTCTTATTTTCGTTAAATATAAGTACATATGAGTATACAAAGAGAAATATGTGCTAAGTTTTTTCTCACCTATTAGTGTTGAGGAATGATAAATGTATTCGATACAAATGTTAGAATCAAAAATTTGATATAAACCTCTTCCGAAAACTTTTTATGTACGTATTCAACTTTTTCAATCCATTTTCTTTGAAAAAAAAAGGCGATAGTAAACTCAAAAGTTCTTGACATGGTTCGAGAAGCTTTTTATTTCTGAATCAAAAAGCACAAGAAAATTAAAATCTATTTAGCCCCAAGATTGGAAAGGAAATTTCAAGCGAATTATTTTTCAACGTACATATTAAAAAAAATTAACCAATAAAAACCAATTACTTAGTGATGTGTGTTGACTTTATTGTGATGCATTATTTGAAGCAGCATTTTAATCATAGTCAAAACTAATAGGTTTTTGGTAAAAGGTCTATCAATTCCCTTAAGAAACTTTATTCTAATAATTTCGAATATCAATATAACCTGAAAAGATAACAATACACAGAGAAAAAGAAGTATTCAAAAATGAATACCCAGACGGATTCATTCTGAAATGAGAATGTTTGTATCAGATTTGAATTTATATCTTTGTCGAATGTGAAACATTATATGTATTCAAAACCAAAAAAAAAAAAAAAAAATTAGAAATCAAAACTCTGAAAAATTATAAGTGATATAAAGACTCCAAAAGTTCCTTTTATATATTGGCTACGTATTTTCAAAATTAGGGCTCAAAAACAAATATGGTTTGCTTAAATATTTCGAAATATATTTCGTATTTACCACGCTACTCGCTTAAAAACACATGAATATCAAAATGAGTACGTACTATGATTAGGAGGTCTTGGCAAAATGCAGTGTTTTTTACATTTTTTAATTATTTGTATCTTTAGCAATATTCTATTATATATAAAGAACTATTATTGATCACACAGTTTGAAAATGACTCTCTGTGAGTAATTATTTGTGTTATAGATTGTCCATAATAAAACATTGTATTCGTATCTTTAGTGACTTCTTTATTTTGCATAGATCAATGATGAAAATTATTTTCATACATGTAAATTCTTGTTTACGACACTTATATTTTATACAATAACATCAAAGAACTTAAAAAGCAGTGTTGAGAATTTTTAAAAGTTTTGCGCCACTTCTACACTTTTATATCAATGACTATTACAGTGATAATGCTCGACAAGAATTTCAATTTTTTTCACTTCATAAGTGTCTAATGTAACTTAAACTGTCCTTTTTAATTGACTGAGAAATTATATTTTTTTATCTTGTTTTAAGATGCATATTTGTATTTAAGGTATTGAGGTCTTAACGTTTTCGAAAATTGTTGTACATCAGTTTTTGTTCCAATAATATTGTGTGACAATCATAAAGTTAGAAATTATACCCACATAATAAAATGTTGACAAAAATAGCTTTTACTCCTGATTATTCTTTAATGAATTGAAGTAAATTTCTGATGTTTTATGACAAGAGTGAGATATTTAAGAATATATATAATTTTAATGAACATGGTTTTAATTTAAACTCAAATTTAATGTGTATTTTGAAACTAAATTTTCACAATCTCATCAGGCATACTTCCTGTTAAGTCTCAAATACTATTCATCATATTATAAGTGATTGTCTTGTGTTTGATCACTGTTGTCTCAAATTACTTTTATGACACCTGAAAGGGCCATTAACAGTTCGAAAATACAACTGTTTAAAACAGAAAATAATTTAAAGCTTATATCGGAAGTATACAAACAAACGCCAGAAGAAAGGTTAAATAGGCTTATTGAGCAACATTTTAACTACACAATTAAAAGAGAATAAGTCTATAGATATATAAAAATATACTCAGATTATTTCCTACCGAATGTAAATAATTGAATAATGTAAGAAATATGATAATATTAAATATATTAATCGAAATGAAGTGGATGTACAAGATGTAAACAACTTGCTCATAGAAATCTGATGTTAACGCAGAACACGCCGGTTAGTTTTCGTAGACATATATGTTGGTAAAATTATTAATTTTTCGCTACATATGATTTACGACCAATTTAATTATATGGTGAATATGATAAATGTTTACCTTATTTTAGCAGATTATTTAAAAAATCAAACACCAAAACAAGGCTTCGGCTGTTGCAGTAGAACATAATATAGATCATAACAAAAATGGAAAAAAAATTTATATCATGAAACTTATCTAAATGCTAAAAACATATATTTTAAAATATTGCTTTTTAAGGTGGCTAATCTATTATACCATTATTTCTCCACGAAATACAGTTTTGCCCTAAAATACAGTTTTGCCTTTATAGACAAATATTAAAGGTACTACTTTTCAATTTGGAATAATTTTAGTTTTATTACAAAATAAATTTACAAATATTTTTTTATGCAAATAATCTTTCTAAGAGTAATTTCTTGTAAATTTTATAATGCTCTTTTTAGATCAGAAATTACAAATTGAGCAAAACCAATTTGAAAAATGAGACACAATGAATTTCAATACATTTTATTCCACATTTTAAAATTTCTCTAGAATATTCGACATTATATATAAAAGAAATGTACTTTCAAACTAATGCATATTGGATATTTGTCTTAATTATGAACTGATCAACATTGTTTAAATGAGAATTATGTTATGCGTGATGCAGAAAAGCTATGATTTCATATGACAATACTGCTTTGCTTTAATTGAAAACACTTGTGATATTTCTATAAAAAATCATGCTAAATTAATATTTTTTTTTATAAAAATAAGAAGACAAGTTCTGTCAAAGTAAATTTTAATTCACTAACCCCAGTTAAAAATGACACATGTGTTATGTTTTGTGATCTAAGTGTGTCCAAGTTCATAATTCAAAGCAGCAAGAGCTGCTATGTAGAATAGATGGTTTAATAGAAAAAGCAGGAATTCTTACACTTAATAGTTTATACTATAATGGTACATACAGTATATTCTAAAAAGATAGCTGTATTAATTGGTTGTGTAGATGACTTGCTTCTCTTTTGAAAAATTAAAGAATTGTCTACATAATAACGATGCATATTTAACGTTTTTATTTGTAACATCACTGTTTAAAAAACGTTTTCACTCATATTTAGTAATTTGACAAAATGTTGCTGATTTGAAAGAAGTAAAAAAAACTGCTTGTTTACATATGAGAACTTCCTATGAATCTTTCACTACACAATATTAAAGTTCCATAGTTTATTTGCACAATAATACACTTACGCAGTGGACTGTATTAAATATATCTCTTTAATAATTCACAAGACACCTGCAGGTGGTGCCTTCACAGATAGCTCGTTTTACACTTCGCTCGTATACACGATGAGCGCTTCCCGCTCTTCTCTCAGTTCCGGTTAGAATCAACAGTTACCAAATCTTTATTTACAGGTGGCGCGGTGATAGCGCATGCAAGCGTTAACATACCGGCCCCCATTGACATGTGTAAACATTCAATCATTGTATGTACAACACTATTTCACAAATAACTCAAAATTTGAACATACATATTCAATAATTATCAGCAAACAAGCAAAAAGAACACTATTCAATTACAGGAAATTCTCAGTTTAACACAGAATACAATTAAAGAATATGACAATATTTTCAATGCAATACACTAACAATATTTACAATTATCAAGAAGAAAAATACATATGTTTACATATATTATTCAGACACAGGTAATACACAAATTTTAGAGACAGATCTCTTAAATACACCAAATAGAGTTTTTATTTGAACTACACGAATTTTTTTTGTCGTCTCCAAAGAATACACCAATAATTCGGCCTAGTAGCCATTTATGTGCTGGCATATTATCTTCAACTAGTAACACTAAATCGCCAATTTGAACATTATTCTTTTAAATCTCCACTTATTTCGCTGCTGAAGCTGCCTTAAATAATTACGATGCCACTTTTTCCAGATTAATTATACTAATTTTGTTAACTTTTGCATATTTTTAATCTGTTATCATTTGCATTTGAAAAATCTGGTTCAGGAATAGTAGTTATAGTTCGTCCTACCAGAAAATGCGTTGGGGTTAAAACTTCAAAATGATCTTCATTAGCAGACAAAGGACAGAGGGGTTTCAAAATTAGAATTCTTTCAATCTGAGTGACTACATTTAAAAACTCTTCATAATTTAAATTAGCACCACTAACAACTCGTTTAAAATAATATTTAAAGGCTTCACAAAGTCCGCCAAAATTTGGGGAACTAGGTGGGATGGATTTCTAGTCAATGCCTTCGCTAGCTAAAAAAGAAGCCAACTCTTTGTCTGTATCCTGAACCATTTTATGAAGTCTCATAATTTTATTATTCGCACCTTGAAAATTTTTGGCATTATCTGTATATAATTTAGCACTTTTGTCGCAGCGGGCAATAAATCTCTTTAATGTTGCTATAACAGCCCCTGAACAAAGGTCTGATACCATTTCTAAATGTACAGCTTTGGAAACAAAACACACAAAAATACAAACATAAATCTTATGTAAATTACCCTTACTTTGATTTCTATATCTTATGAAAAACGGACCACAAAAGTCCACACCTGCACAATTAAATTGAAAATTTTGTCTTACTCGGTCTCTAGGCAGGTCACCTATAATTTGAGATGAAATAATTGGATTAGCTTTAAAACAAATGATACATTTATGAACAATTTTTCGACAGGTAGATCTACCACTTAAAGGCCAAAACGTTTCTCTCACATAACTAAGTAATGCTGATGCACCTACATGAAAATATTGAACAGGAATATAATCAATAATTAATAAAGTCAATTTGTTATTTTTAGGCATAATAGCAGGATGTTTCTAAGAAAAATTGTAACCTGAGTCACCCAAGCGTCCTCCAACAGTCATGACTCCATCAGCATCTAAGAACGGATTTAGGGATTTTAACTTACTCTTTGGAAGAACACTCCTTTGTTGCTTGAGAAACTTATATCTCAGCTGAAAATTCCTCCCTTTGAACCATTTTAATTAAAACACTTTCTGCATGATTCAGTTCATTTAATTTAAGTGGCCCAGATACTCTGTACAAAGGATTTTGTATATTACTTATGAACCTGAAAACATAACTAAAAATACGAAGTTATATAATTATTACTCAAATTAAGTATAATATGAATAAAATTATTAACAGTCACATTAAAAGCAGATAATTTTTCTTTAAACTCATCACACTGATAATTTTTAAGTTCTGCTTTCAATTCCTCACATTCTTTGGACGCAGAGATTGTTTGCTTTGGATAAACACTTTTATATAGAAATGTAGGACCATTGAGCCATATTCTGTTGTTGACCAATTTATCAGGGTCCTCTCCTCGTGAAAGGATATCTCCTGGGTTCTGTTCCGATGACACATAACCCCATTGGTTTATGGATGTGTTCTTTTGAACGATGGCAACTCTGTTCTGCACAAATGTTTTAAGATCCATTGGATCATTTTGGATCCATGAAAGCACTATCTTGGAATCACTCCATAAGAATACTGTTGTTTCCAGTTTCATTGCAGCAAGGACTCTTTTTAATAAGTTTGACAGTAAGACTGTAGCACACAATTCCAGCCTTGGGATTGCAAGGCTTTTCACCGGCGATACTCTAGATTTGCTAGTCACAAGTCTAACCATAGTTTCACCAGTAGAGCTGAAAGACTTGCAATAAATCAATGCTCGAAAGCAACGTTCTGTAGCATCAGAGAAACCATGGATTTCCATCTGGGTAGCTTTTTCAATCACAATTCGTTTCTCAATATCAATGTTATTGATGCTTTCTAACATAGCCAAAAAGTTATGCCATTCTTGATACTCTGAAGTTAGAAGTGTGTCAGTTCAATCAATTTTTAAGCGCCATTGTTTCTGCATGAATATTTTAGCCTTAGATACAATTGGACCAAGCAGTCCCAAAGGATCAAATAATCTTGCAATAATAGTCAGCACACTCCTTTTTGTGTATGAAGGACCAAGCTCCACTTTGACTCGAAAAGAAAAACAATCTTCCACTGGTTTCCAGGACACTCCTGAGGTTTTGGTTTCACTTGGATTTGAGAAATTATAATTTCCATCGATACTTGGTGATAGTTCTGGATGGTTTGTGCACCATTTATGAAGTTGCATTCCAGAGTTTTGCATAATAACTATAAGTTGTTGCTGCAACTCTTGAGCCTCTTCTAAAGTTTGAGTTCCACATAGTACATTATCCATGTAAAAATTGTCACGCAACACAAGTGATGCAATGGGAAAATTATTCTCTTCATCAATGGATAATTGTTTCAAAGTCTTCATTTTCATATAGGGAGCACTCACAGTTCCATAAATAACTGTATCTAACTCATAAGTTTTAGGTGACTCATTGGGCGTATCACTCCACAAAATTCTTTGAAGTTTGTGTTGACTGGGTTCTATGAGTATCATTCGTTACATCATTTTCACGTCAGCTGTCAAAGCATACATATGCTTTCTAAACCCTATCATTATCGAAAATAAGTCATCTTGGATGACTCCACCATTGTACTGCAACGAGTTAAGCGAATTACCATTAGTGGTCAATGTAGAACACTTAAATACAACACGCAATTTTGTACTTGTATTCTCGGGTCTTAACACTCCATGATGTGTGGCATTGTACACTACATCGGAATGTAAGAACATTATTAACTAATGGAAGAACATTATTAGAATAATTAATGGAAGAACATTATTAGAATGGATCTGGTAATTTGTCCCCTTATCTCATTCTGTGAATGATAAAATTGATGTCTTATTGATACAAATATATATATAAACTATATAACACAAAAAAAAGTACGCATTAAGAAGAAGTTTTCCGATGGAGACAAAAATTGGCGGTTAGAAAAATTATGTGCAAAACAGAAAATGATTAAAATTTCAGAAAAATTGAATGATTTTTTTTCAAAGTTTCATAGTTACAAAATAACGAGCTCAATAAGGTGTTACCCACCGCTAGCCTGCATGCAAGCTACCACACGACATGGCATAGAATGATAAAGCTTCCTGATGATCTCCTGTAGTATTTCTTGAAAAATTGTTTGGTTGTTGTCTGGCATTATCTTGCTGAAAAATAAAGACAGGGTACTGCAAAAGGAACAGAAGTAAAACAGGTCTCAGAATGTCGTTGACGTACCGCTGTGCTATAAGTGAGCCTGTAATGACGAGCCAAGTTGTCCGGCCATCAAGGGAAATGGCACCCTAGACCCTAACTCCTAGTTGAGGGCCTGTGTGGCGTGCAACAGTGAAATAAGGATCAGCACGCTGTCCTGGGCGTCTCCAGACTCGTCTTCGATGATCGTTAAGACAAAGTTAAAAGCAGGATTCATTGCTAAACACTATACGACTCCAGTCAGCATCATTCCCACTTGATGGAGCCAAGCATCACTGTAATCCGGCACGACAGTGTGCAGGCGTGAGTGGCAGGTGTCATAGAGGTCGGTAAGAGCGTAGATTTCGCTCTATTAACCGTCTGTGAATGGTCATGGGGGACACTCATGTGTGGTTTGCAAGTCTGAATCAGACGCTGCGCAGCTCATCGGACAATCACCCTGTCCTCCCAATCTACTGTGGCCCTAGGTCTACCACGACCATCATGTTGAAATCTGCCACTCTCTACCCATTTTGGCCAGAATCTTCTAATCTCCGCATTGCTTCATCCCATATGACGAGCGATTTTCCGATTTGCCCTAGATGCCTCTTTCGATTTGATGATACGACCTATTTGAAACTCTAACAGTTGCTTATAATGAGCTCGAATCCTGTGGGGAGGTATTTTTTCAGTCGTTGAAAGGTATCCTAAATGGCAATGCAACGGAAATTTTTTACCATTCCATTGAGAATCTCTTCGTATATACACCTGCTGAGTGCGCAGTTCCAATGCGCTGTAGCTCATAGGACACCAAATTTGAATCATCTGCATGTTCGTTCCAAACTTCTTTGCATACAAAATTTCACTACAATCGGAGAAATCCTTCTTTGTGCGTTTTTTTTTTTTTTTTGTTGTTTTTTTGGGGTACTTTTTATATATATATATATATATATATATATATATGTATCGAAAAATTTAAAAATCTTTTTCAGATATAATTTTTTTAATTATTCAATCATAATGAAAAAAAATTCTCAATGCAAAGCTATAGATTTGGATTTCTTCTGAAGCATGTATTTTTCTTTTTTTCTTTAGAAAAAAAATAAGTTTAAAAGAAAGGGTCGCAGCGGTTATTATATTAAATACGTATCTGAATTATTGCAGATATATCAGTTATTATTATTGAATATTTGAAAATTCGTAAGGCTAATAAATTGAGAAGTTCATAAATATATATAAATACAATTTTCAGAATTGTACATGTACATGAAAAACAACATATATTAGTTATTAAGTAGCCCGTGCTGCCATCTATAATCTGATTTAAGCAAGCGATACTCGAATTGAATTTAAATACATGTTTTTTAAGATGATAACCCGTTTTGTTATTTTAAAAATGTACAGATATTTCATAATAAATTTAGATGAGGTATATTGCTTATGGTTAGTAAATCTTTGTTTTGAACAGAAATAGATATCTGCATATTTTTAGACTAATAACATGAAAGTAAACAATGAAATAATATCATAACCTTTATTTAAATTTGAATAATAATAATAAATTTCCTCTTCTGAATATTCAGTAAAAAATACCTTAAATTTAAATCACTAATGTTTAAATTGGGTAATGTTTGGTATATATATATATATATATATATATATATATATATATATACACTGATATTTTTGAATAAACTAGTTTGTAAATTATTTATATGATGATTATATTCTTTTACGCTATTTGACAAGTAATTCGTGGTATTTAGTTTGTGTAATTGCTTAAAAATTATTAATAATACAAATAATTTTTTTTAAAAACAACTCTTTTATAATTCTAAATTTTTACACAGTAAAAAGGTAATTTCTTATCTTTAGCAAAGATTTTCTAAAATGTTATCGGATGGTATTTTGTTTATAAATTAAAACCTATTCATAAAATATATGTCCTAAACATTATAGAACCTAATAATAGATTTTAAAGCAGATATGAAGATATTTGTTGATAAAATAAGAACTATAATGTGATGAGTTACAAAAAAAAAGGACTTTCATTGCAAAGTCTTTATTTATGTGTTTACAAGGTTGAAGTTTAAGTATTTCTTATGATTCTTTAAATATTGTTCAATAATAATAACCGAATCTGTTTACAGATAGTTATTTTAATTACGGAATTATAAGTTGCATAAATTGTAAAAAAGAAGACTTATTATTACTTTGAAAATAATATATATAGGTCCTCGGGAGAAAAATAAGTATTGATTTCATAAAACTGAAAGATTTTAAAGGTTAATGCTAAATATTTAAGTAATTTTTGTAAAATTTCGATTTTCATTTTCTCCGAACGATTTATCTTTAAAAAGTTGAAGTTTTGTTTTAACGAAATACCATCTGGTATTACTAATTTCCTGTAAGAAATAAAATCAAAAGTTTTGATTTATAAATTTTTATCAAATCTGTTATTCAGAAAGCAAATTTAATTAAAAACAAATACTGAATAGTATATTTAAGCCGTTCAGTGTCTTTTTATGGTTGAAGTTTCATTTACAAACTTTTAAAGATAAGCTTCGTAAATAAATCATGAAATATATTCAGATGAAGAATATTCTGGGCAAAAGTATAACTGTCAGGCCTTGCGGTTATGCATACGAAATCTTCTTTCCTATTGTAAACATCCCTTTAAGGAAATTATTTTACGTTCTCCTCCGTGTTTAATATGATAAAGAAACCACCTTAAACTTTCTGCGCTGTCGGAAAAGATTACGTTTTTCTCAAATGAGTTTGCAAGACCCAGTTTGATTTACATTTATTCCAGGTCATAACAAATATTTTGTATGATATATTTTCAGTTATTTTTGTGTTTATTAACAGAGACAACAAATTATATATTTTTATAACATTCCCCAATTTCATCCTGGATTTTCCCCGACCAAACTCTTTTTTGAATAGGGTGTTACGTATTTAAAAAAGTTAAGAAGTAATATAAAATTTTTAATTCCAAATTTATTGCATTCTTGGTACATTTTTTTTTATGACCAACAAGATTTACAAACTCTTGGAAAAAAAGAGTTAAAGCAGGTCTCATATGAATGTTTCAGTCTCTCTTTCGGACCGCATTCTGTGTACCTTCCTCTATAAGATGTTCTGATTTTTTTTCCTGCTACTACTTCCAAATTCTTCTTTAATTTGTGACGGGGATATTTCGGTTCCTTATAATATTTTTCTTAGGTTCGGTGAGTTGTTTTCAAAGTTCCTGTAGCAGGAAAAAAAGTTATATTGATTGTGAGAAGGATTTACAGATGACGCTACACAATGTTTTGCTTGTTGCTTGATTTGCGATGCATAAAGTTAAACCTAGGTGTCACCGATGGTGACAACTCAACACAAAATGACGTCGATAACTTGCAGTAATCAAATTTTTATTTGGTTGCAAATAACTACTAAATCAAAACTAACTTATGAATTAATGCCTTATGAAAGAATAACTTATGAATTATATATATATATATATATAAGTTAATTTTGATTACTTTGTTTATTACGTTGATCTAGATAAGAATTCGATAGAAAAAACATTGAGGTTGAAAATTTTTTACACAAAATGCTAAACAAAATAATTTTAAATATTTATCTTAAATTAGGCCCATTTGAAGTACACACATAATAAAACATTTTAACTTACTATTACTTATTATATGCTTTTAATTATTATGAATTATTTTCATTTAATTATTCATTTATGTCTTCAAATAATAAACTAAAAAATATGTCTGAAATGTTCCCTTTATTTAGATAATTTAAAAGTATTTATGTTACTAATTGGTCATCTGGACCTCCAGATATTAGAAAATCTAGTAAACTAATCATCTGTAAGGATAAAAGAAACATTAAGGAATACTTTTTAGAACTAGACCTAGATTAAAGAGGTTGAATTTACATCTGTGGAAGTCTCTTTCCAGAAAACAAACAGCCAAGCAAGAGGGCAATAGTTTAGTCTACGGTAAAATAGTCAATCAATCACTTTTCAAAATAAGTATTTTTTTAATCTCTTTTAGAAATCACTTCCACTTGATGTCCCGAACGACGTTCATCTTTTGAGAATGCAAGACCAAATTTGTACTCATTTACCCAATTGTAAGCAATTGAAAATGCAGGAACAAATAGGCTGCAAACTTCATCCAACTCAGCTTTGATCTCTTTCGGTATGAAGTATTTAAATATAAGTGTTTAATCACCGCTCGAAACACAGTTTTTTTAATTTTCTAAATAAACACGAGTTTCTTGCTTCAATCGACAATAAAAAGGACACCATGTGATGGAAATAACTGAGATTTATGCAGCTATCTAGTGAGCCATGATACTTATTTAAAACAAACCATTCTCAATATTACAAATGTCATCTCTTTGATTTTCTAAGGACTTACTGAATTATTCCTTAAATTTTTACATACGTCGAACATGTATCTATGCGCGATGGAACCTAATTAGTAAAATTATATATCGTTACATATCTGTCATTTATGAACCACATCCGTGTTAGTAGTAAGCTGATTCCCACTGCACGTTCATTCATAGACGGTTACTCCTTACTAACTTTGAATCATCTAATACCTTTCTTCTTATCCGCAGAAGCCTACATTTAATTTCGACATTCTAACTTTCCTACCTCTCCCTCACCATTATAACTCGCCTATAATTAAGCTTACAGCAGTTTATAAATATTATTACATCACTCTTTTCACTATCTTTCGATATTTCTAATCTAATAGACATAATCCAATGTTTATTAACTTGGAAAGATTCTAAAATAAAATAACGTCATATAAAAGTTTGTATTGGTGAATTATAGTGAAATGCTCGATGGACATCCGTTGTAGAGCATCATTTTGTCTATGAGAGTCTCCTAGACTTATGAGTGAATTACGTTCCTATTAAAGTATCGGAAGGAGGATTTACACTTATAACCAGTCAAGAGACAATTGGTTTGGTAAACAACATAATGATCATCCGAGCACTTTTGAAAATAAATTTTTTCTAATTTTCTTTTTAATCGAATAAGTGAAACAATCAATTGATCAATCAAATTTTCATTCAGTAGTCTTTTTATTGTTTGCTTTAATTCTATTATTTTTTAAAATATTTAATAATTACTTTTAGAAAAAGTCTTTGCATCTTTGGTTATCAAATTTGTTCTTCGAAAAACTTCGTTTGGAACGATTGCTTCCGCTTTTAATATTCATTACTATATTTCTTCAAACTGGTTATAAAAATTTGTATACGAAATACCAAACTGTTTCATCGTATCTGTTCAATATCATTCACCAATATCCGTTGATATGAACAATTAAAATAAATTTATATTAAAATTTACACCAAAGCAGACTATTTTTTATGCTGAAGACGGTCATTAAAACGGTAAACTGATTTTCAAATAATTTAATTCCATTTTGGAACAATCGTACTAGAAAACTGACTGTATGTATTTTTATTATTATTTTTTTATTTAGGAATTGCTTACTGGTTAAAGTACATATATATATATATATATATAGCGAAAACAGTACTTTCTGAGAATTCAAATAGAAAGTCTAAAAATTTTTTAACAGGATTTATCCCGTATATTGAATTTCATGGACCATAACAAAAAACTTTTTTTTTTCTATTTCGAACATCATGTATATGGAATTAAAGAATGAGGAGAATCATTTCATTCACCTTAAACAAAAAAATGAAAATAAAATTCTCCTATAAAATCTTTCGAATATGTTCAATTAATAACCATTATATTCATTGAATAGCCAATTGAGTAAACACATTACATCACAAGACTGAAAAACGTAATGTTAATTTATGAATAAAATCTAATTTTGTAAAGTGGAATATGATTTTTTTCAAATTCAAAGCAGGCAATAATTAAAATTAATTAACCAACAAGAGAATAGTGAAAACATTCAACTTAAAGTTACATAAAATGCAAGTAAACACGGGAAAAACATTAAAATATTTACGTATAAAAATATCGAAATCGTTATGCGATGTCATTTAAGGAAACGGTAAAACGTGAATATTAGCCTTTCTTTCTATAACCTGAAAATACCCATAACTAGGATTTGGTTTGGCGACGGACCTCGTAATTTTGAACCTATAGAGGCCCCCCACCCCCAAAAAAACTATCCAAAAAGTAATTTATAAGGAAATATCTAATTAGTTCTTAAACCTCTGAAAAAAATTTACAATCCAGTCAAGACCATAATAAACTCTTAATGCTTTCACGCAACATCCAGTAAAACTTTAAAATATGATTTCAAAAATCATTTTATATTAACAATTATTAATCCATGTAATAAAATGCTGATAAAAGGAAATATCTCTTAAAATAAAGAATATTTGAAGTAGACAAATAGATGACATCTCTATTTTCACAAAAAAATTATTTTCCCATAGTTCACAAACAGAAACTGAATAAAAATAATTTTTGACTGGAAAAGATATTTGTGTTCAAAATAGATGGAAAACCATCTACTCGTATAATTAGGGCAACAACTAATTATTCATTTAATGAGAACGTCTTAGAAATGTAGCTGCTTTAGAAACTATACAAATATATTAACGAAGATAAAAAAAAATAAAGAAGCTGCCGAATGTAAATGTAAACTTCTTTCATGACAAGGATTACAGCTATAAAAGAGTTCGATGGTTATTTTTCCATTTCCTTGCTTGAAAGCGTGAGAAGAAACCAAAACACAAAGAAACAAGAACGATTATTTAAACATTGATAGCAATTTCTCTAAAAATTAATTTAAGGAAATATGAAGTGAATTTTCAAAGAGGGTATGGGAGATGTGGGCAGGAACAATATTATTAATTTAGGGGATTAAGGGAACTAGCAAGTTATCAACAATAAATCAAATCCTTCCCTTAAATTCGTGATGAAAAATCAAACTTAAATACAATGCAATAATTTACTGACGAAATAATACAGTACAGTGCAATTCTCATGGTTTTATTGAATATCATAAATTATGACATCAGAATTAATTTTATTAACACATAAACCATAAATTATACTTTCAGCAATCATCTTAGATGAACAATAATTAATCCATACGTGAAAACTGAACCAAACGCTGATAAAAGAAAACTCTTTTTAAAATAAATAATATCCCAAGCTGTCAGGTAAATGACATCTCGTTTCTCTAGTCTCTCAAGAAAATATATTTCCTTCTCGCTGTTCTTCATCAACTGGTATTTTTCAATCAGTTCGCCAAATGTTTTCTTTATTTTCAGCATATTTTCAGGAACCTTAGATGAACACAATGTTAGGGAAGTTATGATAACAACTCCCGTCAAAGCGTTGCAAACTGCTTCCAACACAAAATGAGGCGTAACTTCTGGCAGATAATAATTGGATATAGAAGCATAAAAATTTAAAAAACCGCTTATTAACATCATAAACAATGGTACAGACAGCGTATCCTTTAAAAGTTGAATTTTTTTTTCGATGCTGTTATAGGCAGCTACGAGTTCTTCGTACATTTCGGGAATTCTAACAACATCAATTTCTGATAAATCCTCGTTAAATTGGAGTAGAATAGCTCCATAACGGTGAACAAGAACGCACGTTGATAATACGAAAATGCATGGATATTGCATATAAATAGTATAATATATGTAGCTTTCTATAAAGTTAATACGCCTTAAGTGAAATTTAGCTCCATGAAAAGCAACAATTTTTGATGTGCCTTTTCCATAATTTACGTAAATAAAACTGATTGCAATTATTAATGGTAAAGCCGAGTTTATAAGAAGAAAAAAACAGTAGAAGTTTGCTTTATTTCTTTTCAAATAATTTCTCGACAGATTCGGAAGAGAATTCAGAAAATCCATAAGTATCTGTAATTTTTTTCGGTGATGTAACATTGAGTAATATAATGAAAGATATGTTATTATATTGATCATGTATCCCACTCCTGATTTTTTATCAACGTAATATTTGAAATGAGAAAAACTTATTATAAACATATATACTGCAAATAGATGAAACGTAAAAATGAAATAGTAAGAATAGAATTTGAGAGCCTTTAGGAAACCATTACTGTATCTTCTTCCATTGAGAGATGTTATGATCCATAAGGGCACATTTATGGATATACACTTTCTTAAGTTGCTATTGAACATTCTTAATTTGATTGGATAAAAACACACACAGTACCCTTTCTCTAAACAGTATTTCACCTTTCCGGTTCTTCGAGTAATTCGTCTTTTTTACACAGATTGACAAGTCAAAGAAGGTGTTTTAAGTCTTCTAAATCAATGGAATATTGCAGACCATCAATACAAACCAGTACATTTCTAGTAGTTTTAGTTATTTCTTGTGTTGGATACTGTGTTTGTACGCACTGCTCTAAATTTCATACGATATTCCAGTTTTTGATGTTTAAATGGTTATTTTTAAGGATTTTCGAGCAATCCAATGTTTTCGATAGAGTTGTTCTGTTCCGATATGCCTTGAGTTACCGATAGAGTACATAAAAATTATATTTTAAATTAATGACATTTCATAAGTACTTGCGAATTCAGATTATAAACATAATATCGATATCTTGTAAACCCAAACCTTTTTTTTCCCTCTCTTGTCAATAGTTTATTCAAAATCTCGTGATCTGCAGATGTGCTGAAAATTTCTAATTAAAACTGCTTTTAAAAAATTCCATCAAAATCTCAATTTAGTGGGGTTCCATAGTAGCATCCATGATACATTCTTGAGTAATCTGAAAATAAAAATGATATTTTATTACATTTCATGCTAGTGATTTTCGTATTACTTATTTTCAATGGTTATTCTAATTTTCAAGGACTAATTTGTCAAGAAAATTTATCCAGGGTATCACTGTTTTAAACCGGACACATATGGAATAGAATTCTTTGAATATTTCTTGAGGCGATTGAGGATTTTTGGTGCAAAGGTAAGATTTGACAAAGTTGTGCCAAACACTTTATAGTTTATGAGACAGTAAATGCATCTCCGATCCAAATGAGGAGGAGGTAAAGTACGGCAGGAGTGTCAAATTCAAACCATTTGTTGTTAATCCTCAGATTAATATTGTTTTTGCCTTAAAAAACTAATAGAAAAACGCCTACAGCATAATTTTTATTTTTCGGATCTCGATACAAATGCTCGAAAAAAATGACGATATGTGAACAATTAAGTTTAAGCAAATATATTTATATATTTCAAAAATATGTTTCGGAAAATGAACATGGTTAAGTAAAGCCATATGCTATTCAGGATTTATATCTGTATTTGGGAGTCTTTAACAAAGAGAAAGGAAATTTTTGAAAATGAAGATGCAAATTCGATATACAAATCATTATTAACAAAGAACCTATTTCAAACAATTTTACTGATAGCAGTCCTAATTTCAAACAAAAGGGTAATAAAATACTATCTCAGAAGAAACAATTATACTCATCGCAACGGAACAAAATAAAACCATTTCTATAACACATTTATTAATAAATGGAAATGGTTTAATCTTATCATGCGCATATAAATATTATGTGAAAAGTTAATTGTTAATTAAAAGTATTAAAACCACTATGTGCTATTGTCGCGCTATGGGTACACTTGCCCGAGTGAATATGCATACCTAGGCCACTGACCCTAAAAATATTACGATGTTGCCCTTTCAAAAAAAGTTTTCAAACCTATATCTAGACTAAGCCTTACAAATGCCAGGAAGAAAGCAATGTGGGTGGAATGATTAGGGAAAGGGTCGAAAATGGAGAAAGATGTAGAAGATACGGCCTCTAGGGTGGAAATGGTAACTCCTGTTTACCGAAGACTGATAATCCGGTCAACGAATGTACACGTATGACAAAAGCTCTCGAATCTACTAGCAGAGTATAATTACGTATATATGTTTTGAATAATACATCACACAAATTCTGAGAAATAATTAGATTAAAAATGGAGGAACGAAGTGGAATTTATTGATTATGGAGGTTTTTTCTTTGGGGAGAGGAGGGTGCTGAGGACTCAAATTTGGATAAGCAGCGAAGATCAAAAGATTTGAAAAACATAAATTGTTTTTATCTGTGATTTAATTCTACGCATGAGAGAAAAAAAGGGAATAGAATAATTAGGAAAAAGGCCAAAGTACTAAAGAATAATTAAGAATTACCTTTAGAGAGATTGTCACTCCTTTTCACCAAAAACTTCATTTCCGGTCAATCTATACACACTTTACAAAATATGATGAATCTACCATAAGAGTATGCACACAAACATACATTCTAGATAGCATGGCATGACAGAAATTAGGAGTGGAAAATAACTACATTAAAAATGAAGAAAAGAAACGAAACTTATTGCATTTCACCATTTCCTAATTCATCACATTTCAAACTGCTATTTTTTCAATATCTTAGATCATGGTTTCTAATATTCAAAATTCCAAAATTTTAATATTTTAATATTCAAAATTTTAATATTTTAATATTCAAAATTCCAAAATTTTGATATTCTAATATTCAAAATTCCAAAAATATATAATTAAAAAAATTGATTAATCTTAATTATTCATTTATTATTTCTGCTATTTTTCTTAAATCTAAGTATATATGAGTGCTAAATATTTTCTCACCTATTATGGTTTTGAAATGATATACGCATTCGATACAAATGTAAGAACTAAAACTGAGATTTAATTTCTTCAAAAAAAATTCTGATGTATATATTCAACAATTTCATTCCATTTTCTTTTTAAAAAAAGTCGATAATAAACTCATAAGTTCTTGATATGTTTTGTGAAGCTTTTTATTTCTGAATCAAAAAGCACAAGAAAATAAAAATCAATTTAGGCAAAAAATTGAAAAAGCAATTTCAAGCGAATTATTTTTCATCGCACATATTAAAAATATTTATCCATAAAAATCAATTACTTTGAGATATGTGCTGACTTTGTTGTGATACATTATTTCTAACATCATATTAATCATAGTCAAAAGTAATAGATTTTTGGTAAAATATTCTATCAATTCCCTTTAGAAACTGCATTACTTATAATTTTTAATATATCAATATAATCTGAAAAGGCTGCAATATATCTGGAAATTGCTTATCAAAAGACATTGAATTCAATTAAGATAGATTCAGGTTAAAAACATATAATCCATCGAATAACAATTTCATAAAAATGTTGTACATATTAATACAGGAAGCGTTAATCTATAAAAGCAAATTTGTTTTTTTGTGTGTGTGTGTGAGTTAGCGTGTGGTAAATACCGAAAATAATATTAATAAGTATTTTCAAGAAGAATTTGTCTTTCGCCTCGAACAGTGGTGTGGGACATTAAAATCGATAGCGATCAACCAGGAATTTGAGAAACAGTGGTTTATTACAACAGTTTTAATATGAGAGGATTGTAGAATTTTTTTCACAAAATTAGTACATTTATATGAACTTAGAACGTTCTAAGAAATCATATATATTATCTATTTTTCAATAATTATCCTATATTTTAGTATATAAAGATCGAAAGTTTGTTTTTTAAATGATCAATAACTTGTAATATATACAAGTAATATGGATGCATTAAGAAAAATTTCTTTGAATATCATCTGTCAATGTTTATTAAGTAATCTTACAATGCTTTTAATTTTGTATTATTTTTAACTTACTTTTTAAAAAAGAGGGCTTTTCGCTTATTTTGTAGGTGTATTTTTAATTAGAATTTGATAAATAGAACTTTAGAAAAATGTGTTTTTAAATTCTATGCACATTTGCAATGCCATACAAAAAAATGTATGTGTTTACGATTTGTTTAAAATGGGATTTTTAAGGGATCTAGTATACTTTCCCCATAACATACTTTATCTACAGTGTCAATATGTTACATATTATGAGATGAAGCTATTATTTATGCATTTAAAATAATTTTTTTTCCCCCAACACTCACTCATAAATCTTACATGATGTACAACATTTGTGTAAAAATCTGAAAAAATTGTGTCATACAATGTAAAACTTAATTATGGAAGTTACAATAAGGTTAAATGTATAAATGATTATGTTTATAAGCCCTCTGCAAAATTTTAAGTATGTAAATGAAATCATTTTAGGTAAGACGTACCTATAGGTAAGTATGTGACTTGCAAATGCAAAACACAATTAGTAATCATTAATTGTTAGTGATTAATTGTTTAATTTTACATATATATATATATGACTTCCTTTATACACAGACAGATACACAAATATGTTATAGGTATATAATCGTTAAAATATGACTTTCGAGGCCTTTATTTTAATAAAGCATATTTATTTAAACTAGGAGTAAAATGAGATCCTTTTTTCTGACGTAAACGTCTCGCTTACTTAAAACCAATTCGTTGTGCGACCGACATCAAGAGATTCTGCGTCAGGAAGTGTTAAGTTGGATCTTACTTTTGCTACTAATTTGAAGACAACCTCAAGATAAATGAGTTCAGTCAATATCACGATTTTATTTTTTATTTCAGTTTTTCTTGTTTTATTAAAACAATTAAAACCTAGGCCGAATGAAAAAAAAATGTATTAGAAGTATTTTAAAAGTTATGTACAAAATCTATTCAATTATATACCAGTAAAAACAAAACAGAATTACCGTTATTAATTTGAAGTTAAAATTCGCAATTTAAGGGCAAACTGGTGGTCGCAGTAACCTAGAGGTTATGTTTGCAGATTCGAACCTTCGTTGATTCGGAGACTTGAGGCTTAATGCCTCTAAAGACCCGTCGTGTAGCCGGGACTGATGCACTTTAAATTTGTCTGGGTTCAAAGTCCTCCCATTGGCATGGTGTGAAAGTTAGGAAAAGGAAATGCCAGCGCAATTGACGTCCTCGTCACTTGATCGAGATTCAAAATTACGCGGTCCGTCACCAATAGCCGCCCTCGTGTTGCTTCCAGTGAGACATTGATAAAACCAATCAATCAATCAACCGGCAAACCGATAAACCTTTTATTGATGTTGCTATCCCTTGTATTATTTTATGATTGAAATTTCTCATATTTTTTTATTCAAATATTATGTAGTATTCAAATTGTTTATTAGTAAAAAAGTATTAAGCTCGCTATATAGAAAAACTTCATTTTATAATGTTTAACATACCAACCCTCTTTATTGAGTTGCAGCGATTCTCTTCTACAACACTAGATGTCAAAAAGCCTTACTAACTAATCAGAGGCGTTTTTTCAGCCTAGTAGGTTAAGGCACAGTAGAAAGCAACCGGTCGGTCTTCCTTCGGACCAATGGACCAGGGTTCCAAACGTCGCTGATACATCAAGATCACCAAATAACTCTCTCCCCCTCCACGAGACACGGAGCAGAAAAACATCTCCCGATGTTTCGGAGAAAACATCATCCGCCGAAGTCATTTTGGATGGCTGGTTGCGTTGAATGAAAAATATGATACCTATTTACACTATTTTTATTGCAATTTAATTTTCAATACAAAGGTTGATATTTGCAAGGTAAAAAGCTTGTCGCACTTATAATTGCAATTGGAGTATTGCATTTTGGATGCACGTCGCTCGCTAGCAATGTCCTCGTACTCGACGTTCTAGTTGAATGTTTAGTAGAGCTCTGATTGTTTCTTCCCGTTGGAAATTTTAGGTTGAATGGAAATGACCACGCTTATCCAAAGCCACGGGACATAATCCTTTGTTTCAGTTGGATAGCTGAAAGTGATAAACTAGTTATTGGTTCTGAGCACTCTAACCGGGGCAAGAATTGTCTCAGTTGGAATGCTAAAGGGGACACCTGATGTGTTGGTTTTCTCGTTTCCCAGGAGAATCGGACTCTCTAAGGTCAAAGTTTATGAGAAACAGAAATGCTGTTTAACCTTTCTCACGAGTCCGGATGTCTTTAATGAGGACTATGTCCGAATATAAGGGGAATGACTAACGAACTTGTTAAGTATGGTCGCCGCATACTCCCCTTCCAGTATCATCGTGATTATACGAAATAATCAGGGAAGTGAATATGACGACCGGAACGAGTTTGACGAAGGTTTGTCTTTGTGGTGTATCGAATGGTAATTTTGCAGCGAATCTTTTGAACAACAGCTCCAGAAGTTAATATGCCTTATTAACTAGCTCCAAAGGGACATCCTCTTTAGCATAGTTGGTTAAGGCATGACAAAGAGTGACTGATCAACATTCTCTGAACCCATTGTTCCAGGGATCGAGACAGCTATAGCATCCAACATCACTAAATCTCTTTATCTCCACGGACACAGGGTAGAAAAACATTCCCTGATTTATCAGAGAAAACATCCTCCACAGAAGAGTTTTTGGATATATATTTGGAACATATTTTAAGCAAATCGAAAGGAAGATATTTTTTTATGACATTACATGTGTGCTTACAATTTTAAAGTTCATTTTTCTAATATTATATTTATCGAATTTTAATAAATGATACATCTATAAAATTATCGGAAGCCCTGAATTTTCTTAAAAGGAAAGTTACAAATAATGCGAAATTAGAAGTATTTTAGTGTTTCATCTACCTTAAATATAGTTATTAAAAAAAAAGAACTTTAACCAAAAAAAAAATATAAAGAGATTTTATTTCATATGTGAGAATTTCTTTTTAATTCACTGCCTTATTATATATTACAGTTACTGATAATTAAAAAATAAACTTTCGATCTTTACATGCTAAAACTGCTATCTCCATTGCTTAAAGCCCGCTTGTAGAAAGTTTCTTATAAGAAGCGAGTCCACTCGAGAATAAGGATCGCGAGGTGATATGATGCACTTGAAGTAATACGCGTTAATCACCAAGATAATACGAAATGATTAAAAAGACTGATGGTGGTTGTGAAGTCTTATGGCACAAGAGCCAGAAGTGGCCATGCTGTGCCAAACTTTTAGGTGTAACTGTGATCTAGACGTTTGAACGAGTGATTAATTATTTTCACGGAGAATTGAATGGATGAGTGAGTCATGTATATGAGCGATTGATTCGTAACGCGCAAAAGCCAGATGTGCCCATGTTGCGCCAAGCAAAGAGAACTGGAGCAAACTAGTGAAGAGTAAAACTTCGTTTTATATGAGTGAAAAAAACAGAAAAAGGTAACATTTTGATTGACAAGAAGATGGGTTGAAAATAGAAAAGGATCGCTAGTGTATCCCGGGGACGCATCATTAAGAGAATGAAATGCACTGTAGTTATCATTTAAAAGAGTTGTGAGTCAGTTCTTGTGTCTAAAGTGTCAAGGTAGGTTAAATTGAGAATAAATAACAATCAAAAGTGTTGTTATTAAATGTTTATTATTATAAAGAAAATTAAAAGTGTTTTTCTACAAATCAAATGTGAAATGAAATAAAGTATTATAGTTTGTTAGTAAAAGTAAAAACGTTTTTCAACAAAACATAGGATAATTTCTTTTAAGACACTGAGGATGTATATGATTTTTTTTAGGTTTTGTGACCTGTAAAGTTGAAATTAAATGTACTAAATGTGTTGAAAATTTTCTAAAATCCTTTCATTCTGAAGCTGTTGCAATAAATCATTGTTTTTCGTGAAAATACTTATCTATTTTAGGCATTCACCGAACACACACAGACAAGGGAAAATCAATTCGCTTTAAAACATTAAGACTTCTAGTATTGATATGCACAGCATTTTTATGAAATATATTTTCTATACATTGTATATTTTTAACCTGAATTTCTTTTAAATGAACTCATTGTCATTTGATAAGTAAATTTCATTTAATTATTATATTGTAGTTTTCTCAAGTTATATTAATATTCAAAATTGTAATTATGTGAAGTTTTTTAAGGAACTTACTATGGGTAACACGCAATTCAAATTTAGCTGATCATACTATAGAAGAATTTGTAGCAACGACAAGAATTATTTTAATCTATATACATTTATATCGAGAATTCTATGAATAGTGGCACCATTTACTACAAATAGGAAATCAACAAATATGCCATGAATAAACAAGCCCCATTGCACGTCTGATCCTAAATGTCAAAAGTGACAATTGATTACATTTCAGTATTACTCGTTTTCTCTCTCTGGCAGTAGCGGTAGATCTGGATTAAGCTCTTGTGCCATTAATCTGTATTCATTCACTTGCTGCGTCCTATTAAAAATCTATTCGCAGGTTGCATTCGACCATGATCGAAAGCTCCTCTGCGAGTCATATTTATTCTCAAAAACTAATGCAAGGAAGCATGAACTGAAACCAAGTTTGTCCTTTCGTATATATATACCTCTCGCAGAGCTAAAAATTCGAGATAGACTTTCATCTTCCTATTGTTCTGCCCTGAATTCTATTATCTTCATTTATAGTTAACTTATGTTAATCTAAAGTAGAATCTTATTTTTTTAAATTGCTCCTGTCACATTTACAGTTCGTAAATACCTTGAATAAATAAAAGTTTTCGAGGTGAAGTTCTGTACTTTTTGTTAGTCTTGCATTCTATGTGACGATATAAACGCAAGGATTCCAGCTTAGAATGGTCGGTGCAGAAACTCAGGCTTGGCAGGAACGCAAAATACGCATAATATTCAACTGAATTAAAGACACCATTTACAAAAAATTTATTAATATTGGCCATAATCAAATTCTTCTTGAGATAATGTAGTTATCCAACGGTATCATCATATATCCCTGAGTATTTGATTTTTATTGATTAATATTTTACAATATGTACGTTGATAAATGCTGTTGCTAGAAATTTCCCCTTCAATTTTGTGCCTAAATGGATCATTTCCTATTGTTTGCAAAATACCTTTCATTTAAAATATGTAAAAAAGATTTTAATATACAGTACTGCCCTGGTAATACGGTACATATTGGACCAGATCCTCTCCGGACTACCTAAAACACCGGATTACTAGCAAATGGTTAGAAACAAACATTTAAAGAACCAATCCTATATATTATTGCCTAATATTTAGTACAGTACACGCACACAAATACCGTACCAAACAGAAAAAATAACTAAAACTACAAGAAATATGCTAGTTCGTTTTGATAGTCTGCATTATTCCATTGGAGTAGAAGACATCAAATAGTTTTTTGATTTATCAGCCAATGTAAAAAAGGCAGATTACTTGCAGAGAGAGGAAAGCGAAGTGTCAAATTACGTAGATGGAGTATTGTTTTTTAATCTAATCAAATTAAGAATGTACCATTAAATGTACCATTAATGAATGTACCATTAAGAATGTACCATTAATGAATGTACCATTAAGAATGTACCATTAAAAGTACCATTTTGGATTATAGCATCATTCAAAGGAAGAAGATGCATTCAATTCAGAATGCGTAATTAAAAAAAAAAAAGCTTTTGAAGATCCATTAATCGAAATCTGATTCATTACAATTAATTTCATTTTATTGTTATTCATTTAATTTTTTTCATTTATTCAAATTTTTTATTTTTTTTTTTTTTTTTTTTGATACTTGGAAATGTAATATGTTAAAACTCCAATGGAGCTGGTTTAAAAATTTTGATTTTATAATTAATGCTAGAAATAATAATTAATCATTTCATAATTGATACTAGAAGTTTTCATAAATTATTATCATCAATTTCTTGGAGGTATCTGCACTATTTTACTCTCACGTAAAAATTGTTTCTTATTTTTTGCCGGCATGAAAATAACTTTATACTTCGTACTGCTTTTTTCATTATTTTGAAACCTGTTCAATCATGCAAAAAATATTTTTTCCAATAACGTACACCGTTGTCTATGCGAGTATAAATAAATAAAA
>BMAW01101546.1:0-21072 GCA_019974015.1 Nephila pilipes | reverse complement strand
TTAGAAAAGTATTTTCTTACGCTCTATGTACTTCAGGATGGCTTTTAGTATATTTTGAAGCAGCTTCTCTATGTTCTTCAGGATGACTTTGAATATATTTTGTAGCAGCTGGTCTTACTTGTTTATATCTAATTGAATTTGTGAATCTTTTTCTTCATTTATTTTACCTTTATTTAGTTGAAGAGATATTACATCATTAATAATTGATTCCCTTGAACTTGAAAAATCAATGTTAGATATTGATTGAGTCTTTGAAACTAACACAGACACATTTTCTTGAGGCTGAAACATTAAAGATGACACATTTTCTTCATTTTGTTTCACATTATCATAACCAGGATTAACTTTACTTCTATTTGTTAATCCAACTATTTAAATAAAACATCAAAATGACAACTATTACAGTTTCCCGTAAAACGTAATATTTTTTCCCCCTGAATTGTTTCCCCAACAGAAGCTATAAGGCAGCCACCTAGATAAACTTCGAACTGATAGGGAAATAGCTCTGCCGCCGCCATAATTTAGCAAATAGATCAATACGTGTTTGGTTTACACATTTCGGTAAAATATAAATCGTTAGTATTATAAGGGGGGCCAGATAGCATTTGAGTGTAGCATTTAAACCGATCCCAGTTGTCAAACACGTGAGAAACAATAATATTTCTCATTTTATACGCCATCGATATGTCACCGAACACCAGCAAAGACAGAGACGAAAATAAACATGCTCCGTCGCCAAGAATTTTAAAAACTTTGAAAGGAGTAGGTATTCCATCGATCCAAATATATTCAACATCCATTATTAAGAACTATAACTGAAAAGTAAATATGAAAAATAAATTTTTATTAACCTACAATGAAATACTTTTCAAGTTAAAAAATATAACCGAAATTAACTTTTTTAAATCAAATTATTTTAAAATTCAACAAAAAATACTAACAAAAAAAAAGGAAGTATAATAAAAAATTTTAGCAAAAAGTCACCCGTATTACGTGATCCTTTTTGCAAAAGGATAACTCTTACGGTAGCAGCATATCTGGAACTGCAATTGAATAGACAGAATAGCTCTTAAAAATCATAGCATTAAAAATAATTCTGTATTCTGAAAACAATAAAATATCCAGCCATTTTAAAAAATGAAAAATGTTTATTTCCTAGAAAACAAAAACTAAAAATTACCAAAATACAGAAACAAAACTTTTGCATGATATTTACATTAGGTTACAATTAATGCATACATCAAAATAAATATTTTGATAGCTACTTATTTTTTTTATTAATGACATGAATAACATACCGTTATTATTCATTTGTTAAAAGCCAACTTCAATAACTTGGTTAGATTGCGTTTAGATTTACAAATGTAGTTTATCAATCATTATTAATAATAAAATACTTTTCTCCTAAATTTAAAACTTACGCCTAGGTTCCACAACAATAAAAATTATCGTTTGCTCAGCAAAACCGAAATCAGCTGGCGAGCGAAATCAGCTGGGGTTACCATAGTATAGCTTTTTAAAATTCACAATGCAAGGTCATTGAAATGCTTCTACTTGGCGGTGGAAGATATTTGGTGATATTTTGCAAAAAAGAGCCTCTTCTCCAAAATCTTGCCAATCATCCATCAGCGCTTCAATATTAAATTATTTGGTATTTTTCCATTTCGCACACGCAAATCTTGCAAGTAAACTTAATTGGTAGCGATACACAGTATACATTTAAAAAAATATATTCCGTTTGGCGTTGGTCATGTAATTTTTGGCGATAAAGTCGCCAAAATGACATAACTGATGGGTAAGAAAAGATTAACCGATGATAACTACATTTTGGTTAAGAATTCCATAAAATCCGTTCTTAGTGAGCGTCTACATTGCAAAATGAGTAACTGTACCAAATTTCAAGTCAATCGGTTGTATAGTTTTAGAGATATGGTGATGAGTCAGTCAGTGGTATTTCGCTTATATATATATAGATATATATATATACACACACACACACACACATATATATATATATATATATATATATATATATATATATATATATGTATATATATATAATATACACAAATATATATTTATGCTTATCAATATAATTAGTAAAATAATAAAATACTAAATCAAAAAACAGCTTTAAAAATTAAAAATATGCAGAAATAATTTTAGAAAAGTATTAAATATTATAAGAAATATAATATCAATGGAGTAAATAAAGAAATCACTCGTAAGCTAATAAGTACAAATAGAATAATGAAGCATAGATACAAAAGAATAAATAAATTTGAATTCGAAATTGTCTTAATAATAATAATTTTTATACGTTTAACTGATAAGTGTTTCACTTTTTTGGATAAAACATCTTTTTTCATTTAATATGTATAAACCATTCATTAACTGGTTTTATTTCAACAAATAATTTCACAGTAAGGAAATTTTTATTGGCAATATAACTGTAAGGAAATTCTAAAAAATTTAAATTTTGTCCCAAAAAAATTTCGATAACATTAGTTAGATCATGTTTTAGAAATATATAAATATCTTTAATAACACACAGTTACTTCCTTTTTTCAGAATGTCTCACTTCTAAATAAATTCAACGTTTACTTTTAATTTACTTTTCATGTTACCAGAAATAAATGTAAATAAAAAATATCCCACAGCATGATTTTTGAGTCCCTGTATCTTTATTCAAAAAATTAGCCGCGAAGAGGACCATTAATGAAACAAATGTATTTATTGTATCTATTGTGATAAGATTTGAATGAATTGAATTTTATAAAAGAAACATTATCATTGTATAATTCAATATAAATAAGTATTAGTATTTCATTAATATACAAACAAGTGATAGAATAAATAGTACTTTAGATTTTTATGTAATAAGACAAGTTTTTTTTCGTATAAATTTCGATTTGCTTATATGGAAAAAAAGGGGGATTCTTTGAAAGTAGGGCTGGATGAGTGCTTCGGGGCAAGTTTTTATAAGATCCAAATTTATTTCGGAGGAAATGAGGAGTGAATCCATTATTTTACGTTTGTCGATGTATTTAAACAAATTTTCTAACAAAATATTTCATACAATTTATCATAAATAATCAGAATTGTTACATCAAAAACGTAAAAAAACAAAGAATATATATTAAGTATGAGTAGAAACTACATTATTTCACCAAATTTTTTTCCTTGTTCGTCATATGAATATAATGTAGTTTAAACAACGCACGAAGATTATCGTTATATTTAATATATAATTAAAATGATTTTAAAATGTATTAGTGGGATAAAATTATGAAAATAAAAAAAAAATTAATTTAGTAAATAATATCAGTTATCTTAAAAATTAGTATTCTATACTGTAAAATAGAACAAATTACATTACTTTTATATCTAGTTTAAGTTTTAAATACATTTCGAACGAATTTATTCAAACCCAACGCAATTACTTTTTTTAAATCTAAAATAAATTCATATGTAAATTCTAGCTACTTAAACAATATTGGAATTTTAAACACATTAAAATTAAAAACCATATTTTTATTAAAAGCTTAGTATAATATGTATATAATTAGGAAAATGCTTGAATTTAATTTATTTAACTAAGAAGAGTTGTTCAACAACTTGTAGATGGGTAACTATTTACTTTAAAAGGTGGTATTTGATTTGTTTTTTGATTTGTATTGTATTTGCTTATTTAATACATGTGAAATTTTCTAAAATATTGTAGCATTATTCATATTAATAATGTACACAAATTAAAAGTTTCAACAGAATTTATTCATTGCTGTGTAACTTTAGAATCCTTTCAATGAAGGCTAGGAATATTAATTATTAGAAGAAAAATGTGTAACATCTTCGAGGAAGCAGTTGAGTTTACTCATGCGAGAGAAATAACACTTTAAAAATATCATTAATAAGAAATTATTCTTTTCAAATAAAATTTATTTCATAACAATTTCTTTTTACTTGAGGACAGATGCTGAGTCACCTCCACCCTGTAAAACTGATGGTGAGCTCTGTTATATAATTTGAAAGAAAAAATGTTTTTGATATATGACAAAACATGCATGAAGCTTCATAAATGAAAAATCAAAATGCATTTCCAGATACTTTTCAAGAAACTTTAACTCATAAACAATAAAGCTTTTAATGTTAGATAAAGCTGACAGAAAAAAAATCTAGTGCTTTTGTAACATTAGAAAGATTTATCAAGTAATACTAGATGTAATGTTAAAAACTTATTAGAAAAGAGTTGGAAAGAAAAGGGGAAAACATTTGAAATCAGAACAAATATGTTTCCTACAATCTCCGAGAAAATCCCTATTCCATCAATGAGATCGTTTTTACTTCAACAGTCTAAATACAAACAAACAATAATACAATCCGGAAAATACTTGAAGTACAAAAATGTTGGGAAAGCTTTGCTACTTTTCGTTCTATTTTTCTTATAGTTTTCTGTTAGGAGCTCAGAAAACGAAAGAATTTCTGTACAGTGTGATACAAATAGAGATAATTTGCCGAAAAATATTGGTGTGGTAAAGTTTGAAGACTGAGTCTTTTTTTTTTTTTTGGAACTCTCAAGTCCTCACTATTAAGAAAAGTATTTGAAAAAAGTATGATAGATTGCTTAGAAAGATATTCTTTTTATTTTTGAATATTCTTGAATGCCAAATTCTATTTGGTGTTTAACAGGAAAGTATTTTTTAGCTCCATTTTTTTGATGGAATTCATACATCTTTCGAAACTTTTAGACAGTAATTTCTGTCGAAAGTATTTTGAATTTATCTTAAAATTGTTTTATGAGAGCGCTTAAATCCAAAACTTTGTTTCCTCTATTTTTCCTTACGTACGGATTTTAAGATGTAAAAGTGTCCATAAAGTAATTTACGGTATCCGCCAACTTTCGAAGAGGATTTTTTTAAATAATTAAAAAAAATAACTTTTTATGTGCATTATACTGTAAGATATAGCTAAACACTTAAAATACAATGTAAAGTTGGCATAAATTAATAATTGTTTTAATATTTCAGCTCAAAAAATATATAAAAATAGCAGTAAAATGGCACATGTGCAAAACACCAAAACTGAAATTTAAACAGAGATATTTCAGTTCTGTTAATTTTATTATGATGAATTAAATCTAATTTAGGATTTGTGACTCTATCACAATTATAACCCTGAAAATTAAATATTTATAGGAAGTCGTACTTTAACATGCAGGAAAACCGTACAAATTTGTGACAAGTTATAACTTTTATCATCAATAAAATGCAAAGTAATCGCATTATAACAATAGGAGAGGTTCAAGCCCTAAATTAACTTTCATAGAGTTTTATATATATTATTATTATATTTTCATATAATTTCATTACATGAAAGTTTCATAACATTTCATAACTTTGCATAACCTTTTTCAATACGATGTTTTGCCCTGAAGCAAAATATGAAAATCTTGATTTTGAGAAAAAGCTGAAAATACATTTCTACCCAGAAACTTACCTAATTAAATAAACATTTAACATTAAAAGGGTCCTTATTTGTAAAATTCGCTATCTGTATTACTCAAATAAGTTATCTTTTTCTTCCTGATGGCTTTTAAAACTTTCCTTCGCTTACATTTAACAGGTGTTGTATAACGCTTCAATGTCCTGATTCGATTGTAATCCAACTTTTTGTATCCCTTTACAGTGAAGTAGCTCGGTTTTTCAATGATCAACTTATTTAAGACTTTTAAGTAGCCTTGGTGTCCTTCGTTAAATTGTATAATTGCATCATATGCACCCAGTTTCACAGTTTTCAAACGAACAAAAACTTCCTTTATGAATCTTTATCATATTACACCATTAAAATATTCATTTGCATTTTAGGTCTTAGGAAATTCATCTTGTATGTTGGAAGATATTTTGATGGCAATATTACGTAAAATATCAATGAAAAACAAACATTAAAGTTCCATTTTCGGTAACAGAATGCTAATTTCAGTTCTAAAATTTGACACAGACTATTATTAAAATGCTGATCACTCAAAACTCTATGTAAGATGGAAACAAAATTGAAACTATTCTAGAAAGCTGAAAAATCCGGGTTTAATAACAGACTGTAAATAAATAAAATCGACTTTTTGACCGAAAATCGCGTTTTAAAGGTAAGCGGATACATTAATGAGAAATCTATATGAATATTCTGACTTGAATGTATTGAAAGAATTTACAATTTTAATAATTTAAATTATGATAATGTTTCCTTTCAATAATAAAAAAAATAGTACTTAAATTATTATTATTATCAGTTGTAGAAAAATTTAAAATAACTCGTAATAAAAAGTGTTGTTTAATTTTCGAACTACTTTCAATTACTTGAATAGCTTACTAAACCATTTTTAAACTTTATTCAAGATAATGACATGGCGTTTTTAGTTTTGTTTTCAGGTGCTGTGAAGATTTGAAATTGAAATTTAAAATCTGTAATTTTTAAGATTCTGCAAGATAAATAAGAAATAAATTGTTTCTGAAATAAATATATTTAATCTGAAATATTGAAATAAAATATCCCTACAAAATTATTAAAAGTATTTTCAATGACGTATTCAGAAAATTAATATTAACTCAAAGAAACTTTTTTGTATGCATAACATGAGAAATAAAACATTTAGAAGCATACTGTTTGAATTTTAAATTATAATGAAATACATCTAATAATAAACCAGTTTATAGCAAAAGTATTATGTTAAATAAGCTTTTGTTTATTATTATGATTTCATTACATGTTTAGTTAAAATGGAACGCATATTGTTTTTTAATCTTTAAATGGAAAAACTGAATGCAGATTATTTGATATATGTCTCAATATTCAAACCTTTGTTTGAAATATGAGTGTGTGATGTTTTACAGGTAACGGGATATCAATTTGGATTAATTAATTAAAGTTAATTTAATTTCAATTAAAGTTTACAGAATGTTAATCAAAAAATGGGAAGAAATATTTTAAATTTAATTTTTTTCTTTGAGAAGTTTAATTATTTTAAGTGTTTTGCTTCATATTTCTGCTGTATACATACAGTGGTGGGAAATAAAATCCCAGCTCCATGAAGGAGTTGTGGCAGCTTAACGAAGTTTATGAGGCATTTTATCACTTTAGAAATATGACGTACATTTAAAGTCAGCAAGAGTTTCTCAAGTAGTACCAATTTGCATGCAAATTACATTTTTTTTTGAAATAATCGTTCTTTTTAAGTGTTTCTTTAGTGAAAGCTGTATTTGAGCCACTAATAACTTTAATTAGACGAATTAAGCAGTATCAGCAACTAATTGATTTAGAACGCTGTGTAATAGAGTAAAAAGAAAATGGATATTTCCCCCGAGATTGTAGACAAAGTCGGCAGGAATGTACCCACTGTGTATGATTGCTGGCCTCAAAGGTCACGGGAATGTATTACCCCAAGAAGACCGAGGCCCGCCTGCACACAGATCATTACTGAGGAACGATTGCTGCATTCGCCACATGGCTATGGCTCTTCGAATGGCATCTTAAGCAGAAATTTGAACTTTTGTTGCAAGCAGAACGACACAGTGAATTGTAACGAATCGATTACTTAAGAGACATCTCTGATTCAGACGACCTGTAGCGTTAATGTTTTTGACTCCAAATAATTTTCTGTCTCATGTACCAGTAACGGTTATATGATGGTTAGAAGGAAGTCAGATTGATACTTGGAATCAATTTGTGTGTAGCGTTGACACACTGCACATCAACCAGAAGTTATGATCTGGGAAGCAATTTACTATGTCAGCAAGAATACTCTCATCATTATTCTAAGCATTTTGATAGCGCATTTATAGGACCGACTGGTGATTAAATCGGTAGTGCTGCCTTTCTTGATGAATATTACAGAGGACATTCTCCAACAGCATAATGCTCTTCCCCATAAACTTGTCGTCACCCAACATGCTCCACAGAGTGTTGATATATTACTTTGGCTTGGCTTAAGATATCACCAGATTTCTCTCCTGTCGAGGAAGTATAGAACATTAATAGATGACCAAATCCTGCATGAATACATAAACAACCCGACCCGTTGCTGATTTAACCAATCATTTGCAACATGCAAAAACTACATTACACAAAATTCAGACCTTAACTACAAAAAAGAAAGCACGACACAATGAATGCGTGTTTGCAAGTTTGAATTCAAAACTAAGATAGTTATCAATGTACTATTGTGACGTTGAGCTATTTACGATTTCCTCTTTACTAACTTCTACTACTTTATACTAATTTGAATTGCACAAAATTACGATTTCTTCCCGAGATTAGGTAAATTAGATGACGATGGAAGTGAAACGAAGTGAAGTGAATTGGAGTTAATGGTATACAAATGAAATACAAATAAGAGGGAAATAAAAGAAAAGAGATTTATAATTTTGATTGAAGTAACGATGAGTTTTATGGATTGAAGTGAATTCTTGTTAAAATATTAAGATTTTAATCATCTGTTTGTAGGAAGTGATTGAATCAGATGAGTGAATTGGTAAGATAAGAACTGCATTGTGACAAGGCGCAAAAGCTGAGTAATGAAGAAAGAGCCATGAAACTACCATTTTACGACTGAACTGTTATTTACTGTGCCCTTTTTTATCCTGCTGCAGGTATATAAGGGTAAATCATCGATTTTCTATTAACACTTTTTTAGAAATGTGTGCTATCTATGAATTTTTTTCGTACGTTCCTTTTTTCTGAGCAAAAAATATTGCGATGCGTAGTTGCATTAATAAGTTTTTAATATATCATATTCATTTTTAATGCCTCAAACTATGTCGATTTTTTTAAGCGACTGTGTATTGAAAGATATTTTGTCACATTTTTTCCTATTATTCAGAATAAGATATTGATTTCTGCTTAGTTACCTCTTTATCATCATGTTGCCACCAATGGATCTTCTGTCGACATGTTTTTGAAAATGGATGTCCAAATAACACAAAAAATGCTTGCCACAAAGGTATTTCTTTTTTGTGTGTTTGTGTTGCATGAGTCTTTCTTTCACCCACTCTTTACTTTTGCGCTAAGATGACTTAAATGGAAAGTCTATTATTGAAAATTAGTTTGACATAGTTCGCATGGAAATTTTCAAATCGATAAATGGTGATGGTATTGAATCTATCATGAAGAAAATAAAAACCAAAACATTTTTTCATTCATTTAGGAGGAGATGTCGTATTTTCTAGAAGGCTTCTCTCACTCTCTCTACCATAAAGAATTGACTTATGTGTTTATGATAAGGGAGTAACAAATTGTCTTTGTTGTGATTAAGAGGCGTAGTGAAGGAATAGTAATCAAACAAAAATCTCTAACCAGTTTAATCGAACTTTGAATAAGCAATATCAAAATCAATTAATACTATGTTGTGGCTTTAGCTAATCGCGTCCTTAACTCAATACTATTCTGAAACTTTTTACTTATCTGAAAAACTTTTGAGGACTTTGAACAATGTATCCGATTCATATAGACTTTTAGTGATGGAATCCAAGTTAGATACTCAAGCGTATTAAATTACTTTACAATTGTTCGAACTAATATAGAGTTCATATGAATTTCTCTAATTACTCTATCTTCTCAATCTAATTTTTTTCACTTTTCATATAGTAATGTTAATTTACATACATCATGGTTATTTCACAGGACGAGGCTCTCATGTTAAACATCACAAAAGAGTACGAGAATCGAATAACCTTGAGACTGTAAAGTAGCTACTATGACGGTGGTGGGCAAATTAAATGTTGAATAAATTCATTTGTATAACCCTTACAAAGTGCTACTAAATAACTGAGATTTGGAATCTATTAATTTCAGGAAAGTTAAATCTTAACTTAATATGCGAATTTTGGTATTTAGAACGTATTGTTTCTTCCTTTAAGGTTTATCATAAAAGGAAGTTTTTAAGAAATATAGAATTTCAGACATAAATTTTTACCATTTTTTAAGAGAATTAAAATGTCGATACATTATGAGATTCGAGATATTTTTTAGATACATTTATATAATAAAAATAAAGTTGCTGAATTGTAGAAAATGCAAGGGTTGATGGGAAAGATAATAGTCAAAAAGTTGAGATACAATTAAAAGGCATCATATAAATTTTAGATACCTTATATTTGATGGTAGATACAAGAATGTTACAGTATACAACATTTTGATCAATATGAAAGGTTTGAGAATTATGTCGGAAGTCTATTTGATCTCTTAAACGATATCAAGTTTTTGTTAGGATGTTAAACTCAAAAACATTCAAAAATAATAAACTAATTAAAAATGTAACTTAAATGCAAAAGAGGTAATATTCTTATCTGTATCTTTGTAGAATCACTTCCGCATTTGCATTGAACTTCCGACTTGTGAGTTATCTATACCTCATTCTTTTAAAACTTTGATGACATTTTCGGAAAAAGAAAATTTATCTGTATGACTTTATGCTCTTCACCCTAAAAAAATTAGCGAAATTAATATCGCTATTTTACTCGAGTAAAAAAAAATCTTCAAGCATAAAGTTTCACGTACTTTTCTACTTAAAAGAATATTATTGAAAACAAGATGTTGTCAAGATTTGAGTAAAAGATATTTATTAACACAGATTATCGGTTACATCACCCACACTTCAGTTTTATTTTACAGTCTAATATACAGTTATTATCGGTTCAAACATCATATTATAAATAGTACAGAGAAAGAAACGTAATATATGTTATATAGTTCTTGTTAATACAAGCCCACATATTTGCTTATAGAGTCTTACGAGCAATTTCTATAAATTTAGGAATCTTATGAAAAGGAAACGTTTAGTTATCATACAATTTTTATTGTAATGTAAGAGGTTTATATAATATGTACTTTTTTGCATTCATAAAGATTTTGGCTGTTACATATATATCGGAGATGGTGTTTCTCAGCAAACAAATAAAAAGAACTTGGAAACTTTTTTTGATTGGTACTATTTCTGTATATAAGAATAATCCATATGATATTTTGTTAACTCGAAGTTAAATTTTATTGGTGATATTCTTAATTAAATTTCTGGTACCTATCATATGTTCTTTTGGATATTAATTTATTCCTCCGAGAAATTTTATCTTGTTCTCTTTATGATTTTCATTGCTTTTAATTTTTCTCAAATGTTCAGTATTCAGAATCTGAGAAAAAGTCCTGTTTTAAAACTCAAGCTCTGCTTTGTATCATTTAATTAAGTTTAGTACAAAATATATCTTTGTTTGCATCTTGAAATATGCAATAATTATTTTGAATTACAATTTATATTCATAATTAGTTAATTCTCTTATTTTCTTCATAATTTAATTAAATCATTTTAGTTACAAAAATATTATAGATGATGTGAACTCATAATGTTTTAATACTTTGACTGATTTTTTGCATTTTTGATAATTACTGTTTTGGAAGTAAATACTACTTCATAAGTAGGATTTTTTCAAGTGTAAAACATAAAAGATATCGATCTCAAAATGCATTATTTATAATATTAAGCAACATGTTTAAAATAATCTGTAATAGTTAAGCTTCTAAAACTATTTTAATCACGTTTCTAAGAATAATACACTTTTAATAAATATGTCTAATGCAAGCATCCCTTTTGATGATATTTTGACTCTGGATTGTAAGTAAGAATTCTTTCAGACTGCTAGCTATTCCTTAAGGCAACCAGTTACCTAGGAAAATGAAAAAGAGTAATTTTAACATATGACATTTTTTCCAATTACTGAACGGAAAAGACCATTTGTTTTAAAAGATAACATCTTTTCAAAAAAAAAAGGAAAGAAAAAAGAAAAAAAAAATAGATAAATAATAGAAGATTCTTTTTACCGAACACATACACACAAAACATATAATAAAACTTTAACTCTTTGAGAAGGGAGCAAAAATGCTAAAATCAACGGATGAAATTAAAGAAACAAAACATTTTAATCAGTGGGTAAGGAAAATCATTTGAGAGAAGGAAATAAAAAGAAAAGAAGAAATGAGGAAATTCTCCCAATCGTGTATAAAAGTGATTACTTTTCTTACGGAGATCCGTTTTAGAACAGCGTTAAGGGACAGCCTTCCTTCTTTTGAAATGAAAAAAAAATAAGGATGAAGGCATGGTAAAAAAATTCTGGTTGGAAAAATCAATAGGCAAGCTGCTATGATGATTTCATGGTGCGATAAACGGAAAAACTGCCGTTTTGAAATATTTATGAATATCGATTTGTCTCTGAGGGAATATTTCTCTTTATTTTTCTTTTTTAATAATTTATTTCTGGTTTGCTTATAAATCAGAGATATAAATTTTGTAGTTCTATAAAGTACTACCAATAAAATCAAAACAAAACACTGGCGGCATGTAATTTCTGTTTTAACTATTTTTATGTAATGGTTTCATTATAAGTTCTTCCATAAAATATATTATTTCATTAATTTTTAATTTCCGAATGAAAGTGATAACATATTATTTTGAAAAATCCAGCTAATTATAAATGTATACAAGTGATTTTACAGCTAATTTATGGCACACTGTTTATTAATCTATAAATTAGGATGTAGTATTAACAAAATAGCTATTTAACGTAATTAAATAAAACATACTAATTTTAATCGCTTGATTAAAAATTTTCGACACGCTCAGGTAATACAATGTAAACATAGAAATAACATTTTCCTGCAGAAACATTTTACATGCCGTAACTTAAAATTGATTATATATATATAATCTGTATACTGGATGTAAAAGGCGCTAAATCCAATTTTTGAAAATAGTAATTAGTTAACTTTAAAAAGTAATAAGGCACAAAAAGTAATACGTACATAATTTAAAAGTTAGTAGATCAATGAATAAAATCTATTCGGATATTTTGAAAAATTTCATTAACAAGCAACCTATAAGTTCAGAAATAAAATACTTTTAAGCTGATCTTCTGTAAAATTTTAAAAAGGGACATAGAGCGTTTACACCGCTAGTATGCAGATATACGAGTAAAATATATAAAGAAGTCAAAATTTATAGGTGTAAAATAATTTTTTTAAAATCATTGAGAATTAGCGTACTCTGTAGTTATTAAAAGGTAAATTTACGCAATATTTTCCCTATTTTAATAATGTAAAATATGGTCAGGTTTCAGAAACATTTTTTAAAATTTGACTTGTCGCACATTTACCAATTTTTACGTGTACGTTTATTGTATCGTTATTTTAATAAAAATATTTTATAAAATTTTGATTACTTTTCGTAAAACAAAATCCAACGTAAAGTATGATGTGAAAAGTTTAAAAAAGATTAGCATACCGTACATTTTACCCCGTAAACTTTTTTGAATAACTATTTTGACAAAACCTCTCTTTGAGATAACAACAACAATACAATAAATACAAACACAAAAGTTTGTGACTATACAAACAGTTAATTTTAAAACCTGTTATTTAAATTTGGTTATATTTAGCATTACAGAGGTAGGGAAAATCATGCGTGAAGTGACCTCTTCCCTAACTTGAAAACAGAGATTATGTACTTTATTGTATAAATGCTGCAGACTGTGTGACATTTACTTCGGACTTTTTTAAGAATATTTGTATTTTAAAATCATTAAAAGTTGAAACCGATATTTTCTTCAATGAATTCAAGTATGAAATTCTCCAAAAATCTGAAAAATTTAAACTTGTTGAATGATTTAAACTTTCAAGAACTATACATTCCCCATAGCTTTCGCATAATATTTACCATGATTCCATCCACTCCCTATAGCCATAGGATGTTATCTCTAATCATTAAGTAAAAGAAAAATGTTATATTTACTTTGCAGCATTTGTTAATATTTTAAACAGAGATTGTCCCAAACCAGAAACTGCTTACTATTTTCGAAGGTTTTACTCCAATTTTAAATTGTATCTCTTTTGGGGATTATTATTGATTTTTTTAAGAGCAAGTAAATTTTATTTAACAAAAAATATTGGGTCTGTAGTACTTAGTTGACAAGAAAGTACATGTTTTCGCAATCTCCTTAATTCGATTATACAAGAGTTTGAATTGCCTCCCAGCCTTCTATCGAACATACAGAGCACGTATTCCTGACCACCTTCTGCTGCTAGTTCCGACGAAAGAACCTCTGTTACAGACAACTTTATCTGATTGGAATTTTCCCGAGCTGGTTGTCCCCTGAAACAACTTTAGGGATTCACTCTTTTGGGGGCGAAGGGAACAGAGGCAATTAAATAGATGGGATTTTCTGCTGTGTAATGCAGGTAATTGAGAACACACACACTCTTTGATTGAATGACTGATTGTTTCAGTGAGGAACCGAGGGAAAAAAAACTTGCTCTGCGCTACTAAATAGATGAAAGTGTAATCGTGATCGTTAAATTAAAAAGGTCTTGGAGTATTAAGACTTGGTGCGAAGGTCTCAAAATGCTGTAGCATTTGGTTTGAATTGTAATTTGGTTTGTAGGAGTGGTTTCTAGTGTGACCTTAATTAAGTTTTTATTCTGTGTTTTGAGATCTCCTTGGTATTGTGTTAAAATACATGTTATTTTTTATTCAGATCTTCAAATTCAAAATAAGATCGCAATAAATATATTAAGAAATATGTAATACTGTAGAAGTAATATTATATATATATATATATATATATATATATATATATATATATATATATATATGTTAAAATATGGTTGGTAATACTGAGGCGATATGAAACAATCATTACTATTTTTGCTAGTTACTACTGAATTGAATAATTTTAATTCTAAAAATTGAAATTTCTTGTTAATAATTCATTTAAACGTTCAGAACTGGCAAAAACGGATTAACAAAGCACAGTTGTGTTAGTAGCATAAAATAACAAATTTTAAATGGTTAATTTTTTAAAGTTTTATACATTCAATCGTTTCGAAATTTTAATGTACATCTTGCAGTAATCTGGTAACATAGTTTTTAAAAATGAGAGTTTCGTCCCCTCTAATTTAGTCATGAGTTCGCATTTAAACTCCACTATAAGCTTCATCTTTTTAATGTGGGATTCTAGATGTAAAATTTAATTGGAAATATATATATATTTCCAATTAAAGGCTGATACATATATATGTATATATATATATACCAGCTCCAATGAAGTCCTGATCGAGGCTCTAAATTACGGAATTATTATCTTTAAATCTGGAGCACCTGTTATCATAATTTGATATAAGTCATTTTATTTGTATTTCCATATTTTTGTATACAATGAAGTATTCTGCAGTAGTTTTTTTTTAAAAATAAAATGTGTTTTATAATGTAAGATTTCATTTCTCTTAACATCAAAGTGTAAGTAAACACGAAATCAAAGTAATTACTTTACTCTGAATATAGAATTAAAATTAATAAATTGTAATCGTAATTAATTAGTTTTTATTAAAGAAATTGTAATATTATCATTTAATATAAGTATTATAGTTCTAATAACCAATTTAGAAAAAAGTATTAATTCGAAATTTCGAAGTATAATTTTTCCTTTTCTTCAGTAAAACGAAGAAACATAAAGTCTAATAAAATGTAATTAAAAGAAACACTTATTTTACTTTATATCAACATCAAGTGATTCTAAAGAATTAAATAAATTAATTTAAATAAATGAAAAGAAACTTATTATTTAAGTTTTCAGAATAATAAGTAAACGGGATTTCCTATACATATTTTTTATTTTTTTTTTCAGAGTAAAAGCACTATTAAATGAATAACAGAATTTCATCATGGTTATAGTTCTATTTTTGTTGAGTTTCTTACAATTAACATGCAGTGTTGAAGATCCTCATTTATGCAACAGAACCGAAATGTAAGTTTTTCAATACATAAAGCTTAAAGTATGTGTTAATATTACTTTTTCGGTGTTACAAGTGTTTCATATTTTATAATTTTATAATTAAAATAGCACGAAATAAGGATATATATATATATATATATATATATATAAATTCTATCACAAATTTAATAAAGTGCCCCATATTCAAAATATCAGAATTGTATGTAACTAAGAAACACTTTAATCTTCTTAATTGAACCTCTCGAAATATTTCCACTGACCCTAAATAATTAAAGATGAACTAATACTTAAAGGTATGAAAAATAGTCTTGTACAATAAATTTAAAGAAATATGCAATCCTTCGATAACTCTATAACTATGCATTCCGCACATTTTTAATATATATCTATGTATTCCATACATATTTACGAGCAGGAAAGGGAATATCTTGAAATGACTTAAGCAGAAACATTTAATTTCTACTTTCGGGAATGTATCTATAGTTATATCACACTTGCGTTAAACTTGGTAATCCAATTAACTTTTAAGAGAAAATTTAATTTCTGTGTTTGGTTTTATTTTTTATTTTAGTTTTTGAATATATATATATATATATATTGTTATAAATTTTCTAATTTTATTATAGAGAATTTTTCCCATTAATTCTAAATTTCATTCACAGAAAGCAATACTATCGTTATGTATAAGGATTTTAGTTTTTGACAACGATAGTAAGTCTATACATGGGTGTCCCATAATTTTCTAAACATTTCAAATAGTTATAAAAAACTAAAGTATTAGTATATTTGAATGCCGCTCACAAAAAATGTTATTTCCATGAAAGGGGAATTTTTTCAATCGAAGAGATTCATAGAAAAGGGTCTCCTTTCATGCACTAAGGGCGATTGGTTATTGCGGTATACTGGGTATGGAACGTAACCCCAGAGGTGTTTTGACTGTTGAGAGTGGGACTAATAATTTTTGAACGCATATGAGCAATCAAAATTAATTTAAAGGAGTTATAAAATTAATTTTCTTTCATGATGGTTATTGTTTCAGTGGAGACTGAGGCTCAGAAATGACTTTACTTCTTGCGTTAGTCGTTTTGAAATATTTTACTTTTTCCTGAGTTCAGCACTTATTAGGTTTTTTGAGATTTCGTTAAGATATCAAATTTTGCTAACATTGGTAATCACACAGAATGCATTTTATAAAAATCTTTATTTTCTCTTTTCTAGTGATATGCTTGCGTGCATCGCCCTCTATAGACAAAAACATGTGAACATTTGTTTCTCCAATAAAAAAAAATTCCTCTTCTCATGAGAATAACTTTTTCCAAAACCGATTTAAAAATATGAATTTTATCAAATTATATGACTTTTTGAAACCCTTATGAACTTATTGGACAATTATAATATATATATATATATATATATATATATATATATAGTAGTATAAAAATCATATATAACCTATATATATATATATATATATATACTATATAATATATATATATATATATATATATACCATATGAAATGAAGCCTAGGAATGGACAAGTGGCTGTAATTGATGCTTAGCTCAGCCCTTTTATGCGCAATTGAGTACGTGCAATTTAGTATAGCTAAAAAGGATGATTGTTTTAAAAGTTGGTTGACCGCCAGCCATGTGATAAACGTTTGATTAGACGTCTTCGATCCGACAAACTAGTAGTGCTCGAGCATGAGAGACTCCAAAATATTTCTACAGAGAAGTGAGGGCTTCAAGGTGTACAGTTTTAAGAGTGTACCGAGAATATGCGAATGATTAGAGGGATAAGTGATCTGGTCTATTCAGCAAACTTCCATGAATAACAGCCTTGAAACTAGTTGATTGTGTGAGACAGCTCAGCTGTATAATACGTAGCCAGTGAAACCAAACATAAGTTTAAATTTCCGTCCTGTTAAATTAGTATTAGGAAACCAGTCGTACAATTAGTAAACGGACTGTGCAACTCTCTCTTTACCGTATGAGCTTCGGGAGTCATAGACTAAAGAGAGTAGCGCTGCTCAATGCACGCTATCTAGCTATTCATCTTGTCTGGGTAAGAGAACATAAAAATCAGACTCCAGAGAACCGTAAACAAGTAGCATGGAATAATGAGTCTCGTCGACTACTTCACGACGATGGAGGCAATATGGCGTCATGCTTTTGAGACCATGGATTTTGCATGCCAGGTTGGAACAGTACAAAATCATGCCTACTCATTCATGATCTAAATCTTGGCCGTGTTTGAGATCTTTTGAACTTGTAACAACTTCCCCAAATTCATTTTGGTAAGAAGAGTTGCTGGGCAATCACCTTCATCTATTTATGTTGTACTGTCATCTCCACATGGAAATGGAATATTCCAGAAAGACAACATGTACTCTCACAAGTCCCGGTTGGCTATTGTTTACTTGGATGAACATTCCTCTGACTTCTCTGTCATCAATTGTTCATCTAGAAGCCGAGACGTAATCCTTATTGACCGCTTTTGGGATGTTTTGAAGAGTGGAAAAGCATACTACACAACACCAGCGAACCGAACTGGATTATAGATAGCTCTAGTCGATGTTTGGCATGTCATTCCTGCAGAACACTTCCGCAAACTTGTTAAATCTATGCCTTGTTGTGTGGCAGTCGATATCAAGGTCAGAGGAAGCGCAACTTGTTATTAATTTGCTATTTCTGATTTAGTGGCACTTCAGTGAACATGAGTGGTGATGAAATAATACGAATACCCATGAAATGAAAAAAAATTTAACTAATGCTAACCACTCTTTGCCTATATTACAGATTTATACATGACTGGTGATTAAAGTAAATAGATATCGCATAATAGCTAAGGAAATTTGAAAACATTCCTCTTGTGAAACGGTCACTAATTTGAAAATTGTGAATGGAAAAACAAACCCAGATGTATACTACTAGATACCCCCAAGAAAATTCTGTAAAGTTCAGTCGGAGGGTTGAAGGGGCCAGAGGATATGTTTTAATTTATAGTCATGCTCTTCCAGTCATTCTTAAACAGACTTAAAGTTGTGGATACTGATCTTTAAAGAGCTGCTGTATTGAGAGGGTGGTTGCACTATAGTGAAGATAATCCGAACAAATGGATAGAGTTACTCTTTCAGAATGATGATAATGATTGCCTCTCATACAAGAAAAGAAGTAGAACAAGATATCGTCAAGATATCATATATGGACCACAGATATTATATAAGAGTATTATTTCAGTGGTTCAGAGTCGTCAACAGACCGGAAAGATTATAAACGTCTCTGGTCGCTCTCCACACATAATGTAGGTTTGAAAGAAAGTAAATACAGATTCATCAGACCACATTATTTGCTACTAACTTTGTGGTCTGTCTTCGATTATTTCTGCCGAAATGGCGTCATTAAAGAAACATTATGTGGATTCACCAATGACTTTCAAATAGCCACTATACCAAATTTCTTTAGACGTTGAAGTTCCATTAGCACAGTTCTCTTGGAAACGAGATACTGGTGATATATATTCAGGTCCAATGTCGCTGTGTCCAACGAATGCCTGAGTGTTTGGGTCTCTCTGAGTTCTAACGAGAATCTACTTTGATCCGCAAACTTGGATTTACATCCAGTGTGGTGCTTTGATGACGCCTTCTTACCGTTCTTCATTAATGCTGTCATAATGGTTGATAACTTGCTTCTTGCATAGTCCATAACTTTTGCAGGTTCCGTCAAGGAGCATCCAATCAAATATGCTACAATAATCAATCTTCTGTCAAATTCTATCAAGTTTGACAATCCGGTTTGCTTAAGAGCCAGCGATGAGCTTCTCAGCTAACTCCTATACAATAGTTATTAACAATAATTGATATCTTTCCTGTCTTAAGAATAGACTTTGGTGTTAGGTGATGCGGCTATATTGCACATGTGAAATATGGCCCCCGTTGTTTCAAATGTTAGAATTATTTTGTCACTCACTTGTGTTTATTTGAAAAAAATAATTAAAACTCTATATATTATTTATGAGTTACGTATCTACTAAATTAAAATGACTGATTACATTTGAGCAGAATATTTCAAAAGAATTTTTTTCTCACAGTAAATTTCTATCCATTGTGATTTGTGAAAATAGCCCAGAAATAAACTTTTCATAGAACAAGTAATATTGAAAAAAAAATTCATTTTTTATGCTGCATTGTAGAAGCATTATGAAGGATGTTAATGGACAAACCGTTGAAATTAGACGCCTGATAGAAGAATGTTGTCCGGGATATGGATTGTCAGAATCCAAGTGTAAACGTAAGTTTGAATTACTTTTAGTAAAGCAGTTTCTAATCGATTTTAAATTATACGCGTTGTTACAAACATTTAACATATTACTATCTAAACCATTTTTTTAAGAAATGGAGAATGTATTTTTATGAATAATCTGTAACTTACAACGTAAAAATTTGTATACTTGAGAAAATGATTATTTTACTTCCTATTTTCATAATATTGAGTTTAAAGTGTCATAAAAGTAATCCACACAACGATGAATTAAAATACAATTTAATTAGGGGCTTTTAATTAAATGACTACCGTCAATCGATCACTCTGATTTTGTCTTGTTGTTCTTCCAGTGGCTTAACACCATACATATAAACTATGTCATTAAAAGTATCCAGACACTCCATGTAGGAGTGGATTCTACCAGTGACGTCGAGCGTCTAGCTTCAAGACAAGTATAAAAAAATTAGGCGAATCCAGCAATTGTAATTTCAAAGATATTAAAGCACATTGGGGAAAGGGAGGAGGAATAGAAATATCAATGACTTTAAACGTTATGATGTGATTAGCTGTCACCGGCATAGAAAGTCTGTTCGTAATATTTCTACGTGTTGAGGGGGATAAAGATCTAATTAAAATGATGTTATTGTGAAATTGAAAATGCTGGGGCTATAACTGTGCAATCACTATCTGGTAGAATTTGCCATCTAGTAGACAGGAACCATAGAGCACTGAAAAGACATGTGAAACTAATCGCATGGCCGAACAAATCCGTAAAGAATTCCTAGATATTTCTGGATAAAGCTGTTGCTAATAAACCAAACAACATTATTATGAAGATACACACTGTATCTTTGATAACATCATGTACAAAGCAACGGATCGGTTTACTATTTGGCAATACAAAAGTAGCGTCCGACGGTGGATATTTCCTGGTGAACGTGTTTTAAATGACTGCATTAAAAATTAAGAAGATGAACGAAGTACCAA
>BMAW01101545.1:1842-15853 GCA_019974015.1 Nephila pilipes | reverse complement strand
TAATATGACTCATTTTATGTGTTTATCTTAATCGAAGACAGAATAGTACCAATTTAACATAGTTGGAGAATAATCAGGTCACAAAGTAATTGATTTCTTTATCTTTCACAGACAAATTCAGGTGCAATTTTAGAGGGTAATTCAGGTCATGTTCTGGTGTGGAGAGTACACGTTTCCAGATCAGCCAATCTAATATTCTTCATGACTACTCTTGTATAGGAACTGGTATCAAGACAAAGGCTGAATTATCGCTGTGAGTGTACTCTGATCAGCACGTCCTTCTACAATAAGGGACAGCAACTGATATAAGATATCACGAAGAACCCCTTGTTCCTTATATCTGATGAGTAATTAAATGCACAAGTATATACCGCACTTCAAAGGAATGAGAGTAGTAGAGGTGAATGATCAAGGACAATGTAATCAATATATTTTAATCACTTAAAACATGGTATTGTGCATAAGAATATCATTCGTTCTAACAGAACAAAATCATAAATGGTATGTTTAAGTACGTACAAAAATTTTAGTTAGTAAATAACCGAAGAGATGTGGAAAGTTTTCAAGCTGGTGTAGGACATAGTGACAAAAAACACAACTGTCGAATAACCACATAGAAATCAGTGAAAGCAAGATCCAACCATCCTGAAAATGGCCACAGAGAAATCTGATAATACTCTTATTGAAAAATTCTGTTCTGAACCGGGATCATTCTTAATTCCTAGAAAGGTGAAATGGCTATAGATTGCAAAAGATACCATTCTGAAGAATTTCTTTAATAGTAGAATGAAGAATCTAATTAGATTTTGAGCTCATCGTGGTGATAAATTTTCTTAAGAGGCCATACTTGGTTTTTTTTGCTGTTTGTTAGCTCTGAACTTGTTAAGCGAGAGTTTATTTCATATACTGATATGAAAAATACGTATAGAAGTTAGTTAAATGAAATTTTGGATTTGGTATTGTATCGATCTTCTTTTGAGACTATTTTTAAAGCTCTGTCAGTCGTAAATATCTCATTTCCCTACAATATTTGAGTTAAATTGTTTTTGCTTTCTTGAAATTTCTTAAAAATTACTATATTATGAAGAAATGCACTATTTAATTACATTAGGCATAACTATTTATTTTAGAATATTTTTTTTGGAATCTGTAAGATAGGAATGAAGAGATTAGCGGGGTGATGACTGTAGTATGCGGGGTTAAGGATTCGAAAAAAAACAAAAGAAGTTGGATGTTCTTGAATTGAAAAATATTTGGATTAACTAAGATTTTAATGAATTTTAGCGTGTGTGAAAGAAAACAATGCATTACCTAATTTAAAACTAAACAGTGCACAAATAAGGGGAGTAAATTACAATCCAACATACTCCTCTTTCGCATTATAATTTCGATGCGCTATGGAAAAGAAAAAGTGTATCTTACACAAGTAACAAACACATCATCAAACTAAAGCTTCTCAGATTCTTGTTGAGTTTATCATACTATTTCCATTCGGTTTTAATTACGATTAGGAGTTAAAAAAAAGCATTTAGTTATAGATCCATAATTTCAAATTGCTAATTATTTCTAAAATAGAAGGTTTCTGTTTTCATAATTTTTATCAAATGTTTGAATTTTAGCTAACTTCAAGTTTAATGTTATTTGCTTATCCTTTTTTTGTTGTATATTAAATGGAAAATTATTTTTTTCTATTTATAACTCAACATTATTATCTATTAATAAAATTCTGCTTAAATATTTTTAATCTTAACAATTCTTACGTAGTGGGTAATTTGAAAATTTGGAAAAAAGGATTCGATATTTCTTCCAGTTTATGATTTGTATACTTATACATAATTTATCAGTATAATTAATTACTTCATGTGTTGAATTTGAGAATAAAATTCCTAACGAAAGCATGATTTTTTGAATATTATACCACTGATGTTATTATTATTATGTTCGATTAATTGAACATAAATGGTTTCAATTTTAATATGTAAGTTAGGTAAATAATATTTAAGAAAGTTTCTAAATAAAAATTATTTTCCGTATAATAAGATGAAAACTAAATCACATGCTTCAAATTCAGCTACACAATTGTCTTAAAGTTAAGTATACATTTTCTAAGCATACTTATCTTATCTAAATTATGTTTATCTACGACTACTACAAATACAATTGTATATTATGGTATTGAATCTTAAATAAAATAATATTTTAATTCAGTAAATATCAGCAATCAAAAGCAAATATTGTATGACAAACATTTACACATAAGCAGCATATTTTTCTGTAATAAAAAGATTTTTGAATAATTGTTAAAATATTTTAATCATAAATGTATACATTGTATTTAAAAAAATAAACCCCAAAAGTAAAATATCGTAATAAAATGTCTTACCTTATATTTGTTGAAAAACTTCGTGATGTTTTGTTTGGCGAGAAACAATATAAATATGTTTTAGTCTTCAACTTAAAAAAGAATCCAGAGTCAAGAGTTTCATTTTAAAGAGCTTCATTATGTTCAATATAGTATCATCTAACAGAAAATTGTATAAAAATCTTACGTTCACATTTAAACATATTAAGCATGTTCATAACTAAAGTTCATAACTTGATGTTTATATTATAAGATTGAGAGCTGCTTTGAAAATGACTATAAATCAAAAATCTGAAATGAAATCAATAATATATAAAATTAACACTAAATTCAGAAACTTAACAACTTATTTCAGTATCTAATGCGGATACTTAGGTAATAAACTGGATGTAAAATATTTCAACGGTGGTGTGCATTATGGAATGTTCTAGCAGAGGTTACGGATAATAATTTTAGTAAGGCTGCATATAAAGATTTATGACATTTCTATATGTCAGTGATTAGTCATTAAATGGAATTAAATATACGTGAAGAAATAAAAAGGACAAATACGTATCCCTAATTTTGTTTACTTACTTAATGAACAATCTACTTCACTTTAAACGGTATTTATGCTTACAGAATATTTGAAGAACGTTTAATGGAAGTGTTTATTTTTCGTCTTCGAACGCATGCAATTTCATTATGGTGGCGTAAGATCATAAGCAGTATTATATACTTTGAAAAATGAATTAAATAATTCGTAGTCAGTATGCATATAACAAATTTGTGAAATAAGAAGTATGTTTATTTAAAATGCATTCACAAAAATCTACCGTTAGTTCGTTGATACAGCTAACTTTATAATACGAACTGGTTTCACATGGAATACGAGATTTGTACTGAAAAATCAAACATTTACTAAATATACTATTCAGTTATTGTGGAAAAATTAATTAAAAATTTAAACTCATAATATTCTTAATATGTGAAATTTATGATTTAAAGATCCAGCAATTATTTCTGAAAATTATAAGAAGATTATTGTGGATTTTGATATCAATTTGTGAAAAAGATTTGCGTTAAAAATAAAATTTAGTTTAGTAGAGTGAAAGAAATAAACTGAAGGAAGGATAAATGAAATTTATCAAAACGTATTTTCAAAGTATTTAATTTTATATAATTTTTGCACTAAGTCATGAGTTTATTAATATTTTTTGAAATAGATTGCTTCGATTAAGTTTAAATTTGATAATTCTGAACATACATTAATTACTTTAAATTATTAAAGTAAATTTAATAATTACAACTCTTCAATCGTTTTAATGATTTAAATTCTGGAGAAAAACAATCATATATATATATATATATATATATATATATATATATATATATATATATCCAGCTGGCTAATGAAATTGCAACGCGTTAAAAAAATCAAATACAAAAATATTTATTGTATGCAAACATTGCGTCATCAAGACAAAATTTTTAAATCTGCAAGCAGTTTGGGGGTGGGGGTTACAGGGGTAGAAATTAGCAGAAACAGCTGCGATCCTTGGCAGCTAAAATGACCCTCACCTTGGTAGGCACGGACTCGATCTGAGCTTGGATGACGGAAAGGGGCAACTCATTTTATGTTACATTAAGTTTATGTCACTCTTCATCAACAGTATTAGATGGAGAGGAGTGACTAGTAAGTTTCACAGCAATCTGTGACCAGGTATTTTCAATGGGCGACAGATCTGGAACCCGTGCAAACCAAGGGAACTATCGAATACCCTGTGTAAAGAGGAAGATCAGATCATGACGTGCAACATGGGGTCTTGCACTATTTTGTCACAAAATGTTGAAGTATGAAGTTCTCGAAAATAGGATACATCTACTAGATGCAAGGTCGATCTGAACTAAAAGTGTGTGTGTCGTGTACATAATGGAGGCCCAAACCATCACACCAATTATAGAGCCTCTTTGTGGATATCGAAAGCAAGCAGAAGAAGAAAAGTTTCTTGGAAGCCTCGATACACGTATTAGTTCATCAGAATACTGCACACAGAACCGAAACTCAATTGAAAAGAAGACCTTCTGCAACATCAATGTCCAGTTTTGTAGTTCAGTGTTCAAGAGTGTCTGAATATGCTGCATTGTAGTGTGACGCCGAATTAATAGTAGCCAGCTGTTAGTCCACGCTACTGCAAACGTCTTCGCACCGTACGCGCAGATACTGTTCGTGCTGCAAACATACCCATTTTCTGACTAATGGTTTGTGATATGGTGGTACCGTGTTTGGCGGCCAGCCTCATAATATGTTTATGGAGGGGTTAGATATTCTTCATGGCGAGTAGTATGACCCTCAGCAACCCATTAATTCCATATTCGCCTGACAGTGGTTAGAATTTGAAGATCGTGATGAGTGATATCACGAAAGGATAATTCACAGTATGGATAGGCAATGATCATATATATATATATATATATATATACATTGAGTGCAATTTTCTGAAGAGCCATTTAGAATTTTCATTGATGGTGAGATATGGTGTGTACCATAGAATAACTTAGGGGTGTTAGAACGCAGACATCATTCATGAGGAATTCATCACATGATTACTACACAATAGAGAGGTGTACAAATGAAGAAATAATGATTAGTAGATGTAAGAATTCTGTGATGTGTACCACTGTAGTAAAAAGATCCTGCTGTGTGAAATATAGGAATTGTAAGTTGCTTTACGCAAGAGAAAAACAAACAAAGATTACAAAGAAGATGTGAGGATTCAAATTCAGCCGAAAATCCCTAAGTTATGAAGAGAACGAAAAATGAATCTAAATGATTGACAGGGAGAGAGGGACCGAGAGCGACAGAAAAAGGAGCCACACGATTCTCCAACATACAACTGTTTTAATTAAGAGGGAAATTCATTTCAGCCATATGTATACGACTGTTCATATAACAATTAAATGTTTGATTTTGAGATAAAAGTAAAGTGGGAGATACGGAAAGAGTAAAATAAGTGCTAGGTACCCGACAGCTGCAAGATAGAATGCATTTGCGGCACTCTATGAACTAGCACTATCTTCAGTAGCTATTTATTATTTTCCATTCCTTTAATGCTTTTCTTTGTTTCATTATTAACATTTTTATCTCATTGATCTATTTCAGGTATCCTTCTAGGTTCGGAGGATCATAGAAGCTGCAGGAAAATAGATATGTAGGATTTATTATATTATAAGATGTCATCACCCAGTCCAATTTTCTTTTCCCCATCGTTGGTCAGTGTAACCAATGAGCAGCTTGTGGAAGGAAAGCGGTTCTATTCTCTAACTGCAGTTAGACGAAAGAACTTGGGAGAGAAACAGATAATTTCGAGAACGTGAGAAGTATGATTATTACTTAAATGGTCAGTTTTTAAAAGAAAGATGGGAATATATATATAGAGAGATTATATATATATATATATATATATATATATACATATTATATATATGCATATATATATTTATAATGACGTGGTGAAATGAGCAGCGAAGACGATGAACGCCCAAAAGAAATTGTTACCGACGAAAACATTGAAAAAATCCACAAAATGATTTTGAATGACCGTAAACTGAAATTGAATGAAATAGCAGACACTCTAAAGATATCAACTGAATGTGTACATCATATCATTCAAGAATATTTGGGTATGAGAAAGCTCTGTGCAAAGTGGGTGTCGCGCGAGCTCCCTTTTGACCAGAAACAACGACGAGTTGATGATTCGGAGCAGTGTTTGAAGATGATCAAGCTTAATACACTTGAGTGTTTGCTTCGATATGGGACAATGGATGAAACATGGCTCCATCATTTCACTCCGAAGTCCAATCGACAGTCATAAGAGTGGACTGCACACGATGAACCCGCTCCAAAGCGTGGAAAAACGCAACAGTCGGCTGGCAAGGTTATGGCGTCTGTATTTTGGGATGCGCATGGAAAAATTTTCATTGACTACCTTGAAAAAGGAAGGACCATCAACAGCGACTATTACATACCGTTATTGAACTGTTTGAAGGACGAAATCGCCGAAAAACGGCCGCTTTTGAAGAAAAAGAATGTGCTGCTTCACCAAGACAATGCACCGTGTCACAAGTCAGTGAAAACGATGGCAAAAATCCATGAATTGGGCTTCGAATTGCTTCCTCATCCACCGTATTCTCCAGATCTGGCCACAGCGACTATTTCCTGTTCTCAGATCTCAAATGAATGCTCGCTGGGAAGAAATTTTCGTCGAATGAAAAGATGATCGCCGAAACTGAGGCCTATTTTGAAGCGAAGGTCGAATCGTACTACAAAAATGGTATCGAAAAGTTGGAGGGTCTTTATAATCAGTGTATTATCCTTGATGGGAATTATATTGAATAAAAAAAAACTAATTTTGCCAAAAAAATGTGTTTTACTATGGTAGGCCGGGGACTTTTCAATTGACCTGTTTAATATATATAATTTTTCTTGCTTCAAAATTCAAAGGGAAACACATTAAATTGAAACATTATTATCATCAATTTCTAATGATAATCATGTAGGCATTTTTATAAGCCCGCAAAATTGAAGATACTGAAGGGAATTTAAATTCTTTCACTACATAATAAATAAGTTTCTCAAAAATATAGGTAATATATAACAAAAATAAATAATCAAATTATAAGATTAGAAAAGAATATTTTAAATTAGAGTTTTGTACAGATGATATAAATGTGGTTTACTATATTTTTATTATTTTATTTAAATTGATTTATTCTTATTTTTTAGAAACTCATGGGAAAAGTTTTATTTCAAATGTGTTACAAACTATGTAAGCAATGGTGATATGTAAAGCATTTTCATTCCTTTCCTTTGAGTAATTGAAACTATAACATTGCTGTCTGATTTGAAATATGCTTACACATAAATCGAATTCACTTAAATTTTTTGTATTAAAATATGTGGAAAAAACAATGTATTCTTTTTTATATTTTTATATTCAATTTTACAACATCTTGTTTTCCTAGGTATATTTATACAAATATTTGACAAACTCTTTATTCTAATATTTGAAGTTTAATTTTCGAATGTTTTACTATTAAAGATTTTGTTGTATCATTAATGACTGTAACTCACTATATTTTGTTACACTAGCTATATTGTTTTTATATTTTATTATATGCTCTGAATTCTGATTAAATGTAGAATTTCAGTTTCAGAAATCTTTCATTGTTTAAATGTATTGATTTTTATGTTGATTTCCTGTTTGTTGAGGATTTGGTTTGAGAAATAATCAAGTAGCCACTTATTGTGTTTCTATATTTTTGTACAATAATTTTTTACTCAATTCAGTACTGATTACATTTTCATAATGAAACATATTTTTAGCACTCATTTTATCATAAATTATCGTTATTGCTACCAATGAATGAAAGATAAAAATTTTAATGTGATATAGATTCATAAAGGATTTCTTTATTTTCAAATGTATGAAAGTATATTCTTCAAAAATGAATTTGCAATACAGATTTTCCACAATGATATTGTTACATCGACGTAAAATATATCCTAGAAACCAAATCAATTGTACATCAGAAATCAAGATACCACATTGCGATAAGAATACTTATTGTGCAGAATTTCATCAATCGATGTTATAAAAGATTTTCAAAAATGAGTTGATTCACCAGCAAATAATTTCTTTGCTAAGATCCATCATTTCAGATGATTGGAAGAAATTAAATTTATAAAAAAATTAGGACGTCAAAAAAAAGTTTTTCTAAAAAAAAAGACTTCCACTAAAAAATTTTATAATCTGAGGTTATTTAAATTTTGAAAGGAAATTGGAGATTTTTTTCAATTTTGCATAATAGTCTATGCTACCTAAGCCTCCTTTCAAAACTGTTCTCAGCACATTATGGTTTTATAACAACGGATTTGAGCTGCTGATTTTTTTATTCAAAAATATTTTAACTTTTAGTATGATAATATAATCATGTTCTAGAAATATTTTTATCATCATTTCAAACTCACTAGAGATTAAACTTTGATTAATGGAATTCTTAACAAATTCCTGTAAGTACTATTCTAAATTCCCCGGAAAACAATTTAAGCTAATTGCCTTTATTTGCATAAATCCTTATTATTTAATTTTGTGAATGAATTTTAAGTAATGAAAAGTACCACAATGGTTCTATTTTTTTATAGTCAATTAGTCAATTCCTTAAACACTCCATATGTTATTTGTTGATATTTTTTAGTGAACTAATTGTATTTTCTAAAAAAAAAAAAAAAAACATATTTTCTTTCATTGAAAATCCTTTCAGTATACTCAAATAAATTTAATTAAAAATCAAAATGCATGCTTATTTTTTATATTATTATTATATTTACATTGGAGAAAATTTCTGTTTTTTTTATGATTTGTGAATTTTTTTAAGTAATTCCTTCCATAAAATAACCTGGAGTTAATTTAAAATCAAACATTAATTAGGAGAAAATTTTATTTTTTTACTTAAATTTAAACATTTAGAAGTTATCACAGATAAAAAAAAAAAGGAAGTATTTCTTTCGAAAGCAATGAATAAAAGGGAAAAATTACAGAAAGTAAATGAATGGGAAAATAAGAATAAACACTAATCTAGTCATCATAAAATATTTTTAATTATTTTCTAGTTTATTTAACTATACCACAAAAGGTCAGTGAAAAATAGTGATGCTGAAAGCTCAAAGGACTTTAAATTAATAATACATTGATTTTTCTGGCCTAACTAGCTTTAACCCTTTGGCATGTTAGAATCTTATAAAAATGTATAATTGAGAATCTTGTCCATATATGATTCTTTGGAGGAATGAATTTAAAGTAGAAATATTTATATTTATTTTAATGTACTATTTTACAAATTGAGCTACGATTGACTTCATTATATACCTCATCAAAATGTTAATGACAATCGAGAAAAAATTTAAGTTCAGGAGATTAATGCTTGATTTTATAAAGGATATTTTTTATAAGCAAATAGGTTTCTTAAAACTCGCCTTAATCCTGTAGTGTTGATTTATTTCATTTTTATGATAAAATTTGGCTGCAGAGAAATATTTGCATTTTCATATTGGGTCACTTTTTTAAATTAAAAATAAATGAGATTTTCAGTTTTTAAATCTACTAATACTTATATATTTGCTTATCTGCATTATTTTTATTTTTGATCTATAAGAAACATATGATATAAGAATGAAAGTAATTATAGCTAATTTAATTAAAAACTATCAAATTTTAACTGAATAGAAAATAATAGAAAAATTATAATTTTATAAAAATATTTCATTAGTTTATTCTATGATTTATAAAGAAAATTGTAAATACATTTCGTCTTACAAGTTTTCCTTCAAATACCATGTATTTGACAGATTTTGGAACAATATTACGTGTATATTTATACATTTATGGCATATTTTATTTTATTTTATTTTCTTATATTTGTGAATAAATAAATAAAGTTCATTTTAATTTCGAAAAAATTCTTATAATATTATTTTGGAATACCTAATGAAATTAATGATTAATTTATTCCTTTAAATTGTTTTCCTAAAATGCATGCTAATAAATTTCCTTTAATATGCATTAATCATGAGTTAAAAAGGATTAATTGATTAAAATTTCTTTGATATACAATCAACTTAATGGTAAATGAAACATTTCAGTGATATATGGTTAAAAATTATTTCGAATGCATTAAACAGGAAACTAAATTCATACATTTTTAGTTTTGGAGAGTTTTATACTTTAAATTTAATACACATATGTTTACCATAAGATATATTTCTGAATATATATTAAATGTGCTGAGAATTATTTTTTCTCTAACTCAACAGCAATTAGAGCAAGCTTACATTTCAACTGTCGCTTTAAAAAGAAATATCAATTTTTCAAAAATAAAATGACATTAAATGTTTCCCCCTCTCTGAATGTTTTCACTAAAAATTGTGAAAAACCACTTTCATCAAAGTTCTTGAGATTGAGAAATGAATTAAAATCATTAATTTTCTATAGAAATCCAGCTCTAGGTGCAAGTCAATGGTTTCTGTGCACATGAATAGATAGCAAAACGAAGCGAGCTCAAGTTCACAGTTTAATAATTTATAACCTTGTTTTTACTGTCCTTTTTCTCTTGGGCACGTGATTGCAGTTTGTACGGTTATCGAAACTGCGAACTGGAAAACGTGCCCTGGATAGAAAGAGGGTGGATTTATTGCCACCAGCACTAGAAAAGCTAAATTATTTTTTTCAAAAAAAATTTTTTTTTTTCGTCTTAGAAAGCAGATGGCATCAAAGAAAAAAATATTGGATGAAAATAACATTCAAACTAGAAGAAAGTCGTTCAAAACTGAAAATAAAAGCTAAAGGGAAACATTCTTGAAATGGGTTTTTCTTAAAATCATAAAAGGGGTAAGGAGTTTTTAAAACTATTATTGCTTTCTCTCTGAATATATTTTTTTTCCAACCGTGTAATGCAATTTGTTTATTACTATTATGTTTGATACTTCACATCCGGTATGAAATGTCTAAAATGATATCGATAATCATACTAACTTTTATAGCAGATGAAACGTGTAGACGATTGATCCGAAATTTTTTATGTCTAATTCAGTTTTTTGTTGGAGACTGTAAGAGAGAAGAAAGGATAAATGTAAATCTGCAAAAAAGTGTTTTCTTCTTTAGATAGTACTTGTTTAATTATTTTAGAAATGATTTTTATCTATGCAAAATGTACTTAAGAACTTTTAAGACAATACTTCTCTAAATTTATTACTCAAAATGGTATAGATTTTTGGTTAATTTCTTAATACATGAAGTGCTCCTAAAATAATTTATTAGTGAATATTCTTTTATATAAGAATCTAAGTTTTCTGTTAAAAAGCGAAAGATTCTTTTTGTTTTTTCATCAAAAAGAGACGAAAATGGTCTTATTTTAATACTCTTGTGTATTCTTTTAAACATAAACATCCATAAAAACTACGAAACATTTACGTAGAAAATGTCAAAACATAAAAACACTTTTTTTAATACATTTCACAATAGGAGCTATTAAATGCTTCATGATTCATTTAATAATGTAATAATATATTTCCAATCATATATAGTTTATTTTACACTTAACCCTTATTCTATTACATTTCACTTTAAAGACTTCTGAGAGAATTTCAAAATACTAAGTCATATCGAAATAAATTAATATTACTAAATATTAAGGCGAAATGACTCATTGTTGTATCTTAATCTCCTGAATTGTATACAATTGAATTTTTACTTCAAATGGCTTTATAATAAATTCTTTCTGTTTGAACATTATAAAAATTTTATAATGTTCGTCCAGATATTATCCTCCCTTAGAAAGTTAAAATCAATTTTTTATTAATATAAGTTCAAGAGCTTTTAAAATAAAAATATTTAAAGGGTAGTCAATTTTATTGAAGAATTCTGATGTATATTTAGCTAGAAATATACACTTTTGATCAAAGCAAAATCATAATACATTTTTCCTTATGAATAAAATCGAATAGTTTAAAATTAAGGGAAAAAAAATAAGAAATTCAGTTTTATCAGTTATTTATGAATTAAAAATAAATCAATTGAAAAATTAAAAATAAAAATGCACTTTATATATATTTTTAAAATTTACAGTTAATATTTTTTTCTAAACTAGCTTATAGAATCGCCACAATTTACTTCGTAAGTTTAACAATTAATGAAGTATTTACTATGAATATATAAGAAACAATGAAATATATACTATAAGTATATAAAACAAAGAAATATAACTATATGTGCGTTTAAATGAAAAAATATACTATAAATGTACATTTCATTTAAAAGTTCTACAAGTATTTAAACATATATATTTTATATTTAAACTAATTTATACTTAAAAAGAAATTATATCATATATCAAATACTTCTATTTTAAAAACAAACTTAAGTATATTTTTATTTGGTGATCTTTATTAAATATAGGAAATAAGTTCAATTATTTGTTTGGTTGGTTGGTGTCATGTCCAACAAGAAGTCTTTATATGGATCCATGTGCATGTATTATAGTCCCTTAAAGCTCCGCAATAATATCGCAATACAGCTCTCCTTCGAAAGACAATTCTACCAACCTCTACAGAGAGGCAGGAACGGAAGGGCATATGAAGACGTGTTCTGGAGAAAGTTCCTACACGGGATAATTTCTTGATTTCTTGTAAGTTCTGGTGCCATCTACGTTAATTTTCATGCCACTTAAATGAGCAGTTCTATGTCTAGTAATAGTTTTTGTGATTTCCTTGCTTGCATTAATTTCGCAAATCTGATAAGTTTTCTTGATATATTTATCTTTGAATTTGTATCATGTAATAGTATTTTCATCATCTTGGGTGACAAGATTTGAGTTGGTAAAATTAAGAGTTCTGGCCACTTTGGCCAGTTTGTCAACTGCCTCATTCCAAACGATTCCAACATGTAAAGGTATCCACTGTAAAGTACATGTCTTAAACATCTGGTCTATTGTATCAAAATTATGTTAAAGTTTGGCATGTTAGTGTAAATGATTCTTAACATTCTAAAAATAATTTAATATCAAAATTGTTGAAGGTTTTTGTTTTAATTTTCCTTTAAAACTTTTCACAATATTCGAAAGAATGGTTTGTTATTTATTTATAATTTAATAACATTCAATATTATTTATGACAGGTAAAATTTGGATATTAAACTAATTATTATTATTATGTGTCTATATATATATATATATAAAGTCATCGACTGGTCAATTCTGTCCGTTTGACAATTGAAAAGAAACAATACATTTTTCTCATACATTTAATAATATTCATTGTATAATATATTTTTCGTTAAAATTTTTCAAAAGTGCCTTATCTTTAGAGACGAAGAACTCAAGTAATGCTTAATTGACATGAGCTTCAGTTTGAATTTTTTTTTCCTTTTAAATAAATTTACAGGAGGATAAGAAAGTGATAAATAGAGGGTGCTAAATCTGAGGAGTATGGTGGATGTGGCAGAAATTCCCAGCCTAGTTTTGTGATTGTTTGACGAATCATCAAAGCAACATGTCGTTTGGAGTTATCTTGATGCAATGAAATGTGCTTCATACTGTATCTCGTCGGCCTCTTTTGCTTGAGTGCTTTGTTTAAATCATCATTTTGCCTATAGTATCTATCCGAATCGATATATTTATTAGGTTTCAATCGCTTTAAATGTAACGGTACTCGGGCATCTCACCATATGCACAGCATTCTCTTATTTAGACTCAATCTTAATTTAGTGGTGGAAGAAACATATACTCCATGCTCAAAGTATGCTTTTTTCTTGCAATGGATTCAAAAGTATTCCATTTTTCATCACCGATTACTATCTGGTCCGAAATTGGTTTGTTTTCGTGACGAGCAGAGAGATGTGAATATGAAGATTCGATTAAACAAATTTTTTCACGTAATTCACGAGTCAACCATTTGGAATGCTTATAGACCAATCATAGTAATGACAGAAATTATATTGCACAATAAATATTATTAAATGTACGAAAAATTAATTTTTTTCTTTCACTTCATAAATGAACTTGCCGGTAGACATAATATATATATATATATATATATATATATATATATATATATAT